>JAJHUR010137153.1:38025-49052 GCA_027495735.1 Lutjanus campechanus | reverse complement strand
AGTTGTCATTTATCTGTTGATCGCAAAATACAAACAAATATCAAAACACTACATACTCCATACAGCTTTGTCTTGCTTGTGATTGTAGAAACACTGATTGTTTCTCTTGTAACACTTAAGTTCCTGATGCACAGCTGCTAACAGTGTTTTAGCTGTCATTAGCTAGTAAGCTCAGTTAGCAGTCCTTTACATCAGACCAGCAATGCGTCATCAAGGCGCAGTCAGCAAGGCCACGCCCCCCTTTGGAGGAAAGATCACAGTGTCAGATAATGAGAGAGATCGGAAAATACCAAAAATCTGCTGTGTAGTAGGTTGTAAAACAAATAAACGTACAAATCCATCATGTTCTTCATCCTTCCTGGAAAGCAGAGGGATCCCGAAAGGAGAGCAGTAAAAATATATGAGCCTCCAGTATATGGTAATTCTTTATTGTGGCAGCAGTGTTACTTCCTCTCCCCTTCCTGTTGACGATAAATTTGGACTGCCCCCTGATAGATGACAATTTGAATCATAAGTCAGAGCCCAACTGGGATTCTTCCGGTCGAGCATTTTTTTTTTAATCTTTATCGGTCAGTGTGCATTACAGTGAGAGAATAAAACAGATAGAAGCTTACTAAAATGCACAGGGAGAACATTTCAACGAGGAATTAAAGGGAATCCTAAATATATTTTTATATTAGCTGGTGCACTTATTAAAATATATCCTCGGGACCACACGAGCTGTCGGTTGACTGATGAGAGAAGGTGAAAGGAGTAGGAGTAGTTGGTAAAGAAGTTTCAGCTCTTGTTTTTTTATGTGTTATTGTACAGAGCAATGTAACAGTATGACAGGCTGTAAACCGCACAAACAGAGTCTTAAAATCACCACAAACCACAAAGCTAACTGTGATGGAAGAGGAGAGGGCTCATAGAAATGCAGAGCAGCATGACACACTGCCAGACACCTCATCCAGACGCACCAGCGGAGCGCTGAGTAGGTGATGCTTGCTTGTTGTTTGCGGTTGCTTTTGCCACTGACAGGCTCAGATTGTTACTGTTAGTGTCTGACAACATCATCAAAAGGATCACAACAGTGAGAGACCTCATTTAAAGAGTAAGATACATTTTGTTTAACCAGAAACAGCTGTTGGATTGCTCTCATCAAACTCACATGAAGCCTTTTGCATCATCGTCAGCTTCATTCAAACTTAACAAAAACTAAATAAAACTCACGAAAAACATCTTGGTTCATCTTTCCACTATTTCAACAATCAAAAGAGGACACGGCCATGACGTTTTGGCAAAGTGTCCATATTAATACAATACTAAGTCTGTCAGAATTTGTTTTTGTGAAGTTGGAAATTATTTATTCCCATATTTTGAATGTGACTTTATGCTTTATGACTTGCAGAATCAGTACTGCTTTTACCATTAACATTTAATAGGCAGCTCACTTCTTGCCCCAAAAATGTTAAAATTATTAAATTAATGTTAGAAATGTACTGTGACTGTTGCCTTGAATTAACTAGTTGACAAGGAAAATCTTAAGTCGGGGGCAGCTCTAAAATCAAGCACAGCCTATTAGGTTTACTGAAAATGACCATTGCCTAATGAAATGTTAATACCATGTTGCTTGATATATGGAAACATTCAGTGTACAGGCAGGTAGTAGATAGTCGGACAACATTTTCTCACACACAGCATCTGTATTGTGATGTGGTTCATGCATTCCTCTCATATATTTTTAGTGTTTAATCCTTGTAGCTATCTCTTATGCTACATGAAGACCTTTGATGTTGTAGGTTGCATTCCTCCTGATTTTTTGTAACTTTAACTTTAAATAGCATTCAAAATAAGTCTGATCACAGGTAGCAGCAGCTGCACATTATACATAACTTGATGGTCTAGTCCTGCATGCACATGTATAATTTTATGCTGTTACTCTAAGAAGATGCTGTGGACAGATACACTCCAGATCTATTCCTCACGATGGAATAAAAAAGGGGGGAAAAAAAGTTTCTGCATGGGTTGACATGATGGCAGTGTTTGACAGTTTGCCAGATAAAGCATTCAGTTGAAGCTACACATCAGAAACACAGTTAGACATGGCTGACATGCACAACATGGTCAGTGGTCTTAATCTGGAGGGAGGACTTGGTCTGACAGGGAATGTGGAAGTGAACGAGCTAACAAGTCTGCAGAGACTCAACAGGAGAATCCTCAGGAGAGCAGCTGAGGTCTCTGCTTTCTCTTCAGTCAGTTCAGGAAATTCAGCTGAATCCAGCTGCTGGATGCAGGAAACAGAAACACAAGACTGACCTGGTGTGGAGGTGGAGGGAGATGTTATATAAGGCTGACCTACGTATCTATGGCTCAGTGTTTGAAAACATGCTGAAGAAACAGCCGAGGAGCACAATGAGGGATTGACAGTTTGTCAGTTGTTCACTAACAGGAAGGTTACAAATCTGCAGGTCAGCTTCTGCATCACATTTCTTTTCTGTTGAGTTTTCAGTTACTCCAACATGACAGATCCACATTCACAGCATACAGGACACAGCAGTGACCCTGTGCAGTTCACTGACATTTAATAACTAACAAAACAAATATGTCAAATGTCAGAACTTCTCAGAAGAAGTTTGCAGTGTCAATTAAATCCAGTGTCTTTTAGTTCTTTTGAGACTCAGCTACCTGTGTGTAATTTTTACCTCAGAGAAGCAGGAGCCTTTCATGTTGGGTGGTCCAGGGATGTTGTACTGTGGCATTAAAACAGCTTTATCAATGGTTTGCATCTGTGTTGCAGGCAAATACACAAACACCTTCATGCATCACACCATTTCTCATTTCTTCTGTCTCTAGTAATTCAGTGGGTCTGTTTCCCTTTGGACACACTGTAGCATTAGGACATGCCATGACAGCTTTACTGCTTAGCATAACTGGACAAGCCAAATGGTCCGCGTCTGTCAGGAACATTTTGTGTCACTGTCTGTGTTTAAATGATACTGGATGCTCTTTTCATCCTGCAGAAGAAAGTGTCTCACTTTTTACAGTTTGAAAAATTGAAAAATGACAAGTTGTGATTGGCTTAACTGAAAGTTTTTCATATAACTCTGTAGACTTGACAAAATTATCATTTAAGGAAAGAACTATCTGTTCTAACAATAATTAAACAACACCACAGAACTGTCCAGTTGTATGACACACTGTCATATAGGAAAGTTGAGAATTTTTTTTTTTTTAAATAAGGCGACCAGCTGAAAAGCCTTTTTGAGTTTACTGAACTAAGGGTTTATTTGTTGTGTCAACTTAGGTTAAGAAGTTCCCTCAAAATGCTTTCTTAAGTTTGTCAAACTGAACATTGTTACTCATATCTACTGATGTTCTGAAGTTCACTCAAAGTGTTATTTGTCAAACTTAACATTAATATTCACATCTACACATAGACTTACATTAACTTTAAACTATTCCATTTGATGAACTAGCTGTTCTGCTATGACTTATGCTGTATTCTGTAAGTATACGTCAATATGGCGTCTTAGGCAGTGTTGTTTATGTATGTTTTTAGTCTATAAGAACACACAGTTTCAAATTTGATAATTTAAGTTATTTTAACTGAAGTACATGAGTAGTACACTGAATAGTAATGTTTTATTTGACAAACTGAAGATAGTACTTTGTGTGAGACTCTTAACCAAGCAAAAATGATTTGCAGCTAGTTTACTTTTTCTTTTTAAGTTTTCTCAACTTTTTTTTTGTAACAGTGTCCTTTTTTATTTTACAGTGTACTAACTAACAGTTTTCAATGCTCTTGACTACAGAAACATTTTGGTCAGTATTGCGTTTTGATAATCCGCTCTACCATTGTCATAGGATTTATGTGTCTTCAGAAAACCTTAAGCCTGCTTGGGAATTATGACAATCCGTCAGGGTTAAACAATAACACAACCATTTTAATGTCAGCAATTAACCAATAAATTGACTTGATTTTTACTGAATTATTAACTTCTGCTGAATAAAGATGATGAAGCTGGAACTAGGAGTCCCAGAACGATACTTAAAGTACCTATTTATTCTTAAAATTGGCTTAAATGCCAGTAATTATATTGAAGATGGCGCTTAATGGTGTAATGATGTTTAATACCAGCAATAACTTTTAACTGGCCACATGAGTGAGATCATATTACACAGAAAGGGAGACAAGGTGAACCAAGAGAGGGGGAGATTTAGTCTTCCAGCCGCCATGTTCAAACCCTCGATGTCTGTGAGCTGCATGAAGAATGGTGGTGTGACAGTTTAATAAAGTTAAAAGGTTTCTGCCGTGGAGCTTCAGATCTACACCATAGGCTGTCATGGTCAGACATCTATCAGAGCTGTACGAGACAGAGAGGAGGAGTAGGAGGAAGAGAAGAGTGTAGTGCAAGAGAGTCACACAGACAGAAAACAGACTCTTTTTACCCTTGAAACATGATGAATGTGTCAGACTCCTTCAAACGAACTGGAGAGAGATTTACAACCACGCCAGAGCTCTGTCTCTCACAGTGGTCTTCCTTATTTGGACTTTATACGCTAATGACAATACAAATCTGCTTCCATCCCAAAGTCTCCAAACACTGATATTAAATGCCAGATCTGTCTGTGATGTGTCTGTCTTTGTGCCATTACAGAACTGACCAGTGTTCATCTCCACCCTGTTTAGACTTTGCTGTGTCCGCTTTTCTCCTCAAACCTTTCGACAGATGAAAAAGTTTTTAAATGTCTAGAATCTTAAAACCTATAGCAGAGCTGGTCCTGACCTCCATGGGGCCCTCCTAACTGACCGGAGAGCCATGTAAACCATTTGCCACAGAGTCACACCCCAGTGCTTCCACTACAGTCCTCCCTCCTTTCAAACCGTTTTCTCCATCTGTCAGTCAAAGAATAAGTAGAACTAGAAGAGAATGAGGTACAAAAAACCAATATTTATTGAATAGAATGTTTTGTGTAGAATTGTAAGATAAGTGAATATTGAGAGTAACATAAATAAGAGAATATATAAAATGTAGAAAATACTAAAACCTAACACTGAGCTTTGGGTCTGCTGCCTGCTAATTAGTCAGTTAATTGATTTTAAATTCAATATTTAATCAATCATCAGTCCATGTCAGTCCAATTAATTTCCATCTTGCATTAGTTCAGAGTTGTAATCAGTGTTAGACAGTAACTAAGTACATTTTCATCAAGTACTGAACTTATTTTGAACCCCGAGTTCCCTTTTATCCAACTTTATGCATCTACGCTACATCCCAGAGGCAACTACTGTACTTTTTAATCTGACTTTTTAGAGACACATGGTTCTTACAGGACAGTGATGCTTCAGATATTTGATGGTCTTATAGACCATGATGCATTGCTGTAAATTAAACTAGCCAACAATGGCCTATAAAGTAGTTAAAATGAGCTCAACCTGAAACATCTACAGCAGTAAACAGCAGAGACATTAATCCAATATTATTATTCCAAAAACATCAGACATAATAACTCTGACAGGGAACATTTTACTTACTGATTATTTTTACTGCTTTAAATTTAAATATTTTTTAGTATGTTTTACTTATGTATTTGCTGTAAATTATTTGATAATAATTCTATACTTGTACTGCAGTAACATTTTGTAAATGCAGGACTACTTACTTGTAGTGAAGTATTTTTACAGTGTGACATTAGTGCTTTAGCTTAAGTAAAGGATCTAAATACTTCACCTCAGAGGAGTAACATCATGTCCATATATTGTCTGGACAGACAGACAGACACACTGGTCTCCATAGAGGCTGCTGCGGGGAAGTGGGCACGTACATATGAAGGCATGTTCACGTGTGGCATGGTCATCTTTTCTGAGCTACAGATTATAAACGTGGTTGCATGTTGGTGCTCAGTTTACCATATTACTGTTCACCACATTCACTCTCAGGATATTATTTTCTCTTGAGTTCTGCATCATCCTCTCATGAAGTTGTGTAAACATTAACACCCACTTTGAAATGAGGGGGGAGGCAGGGCCTGTGCATGCCTCATTGCCTCACAAAGCGTAACTTGCATAACGTGCGTATAAGGCTGACCAGCTCTGAGCTAGTACAGTAAATAAACAATACAAAGAGGCAATACGTCTCTTTTGTTAGGCTATGATCTGTATTTATAGCTGCCCATTTCCTTTTTAGAGGCTGTTATACTTTACACATTTAAATTAGTAAGCAAGGGTCTGCTAGGGTTTGTGTAACGTAAAAGTTTCATCATCAGAGGGTGTATGTAACATGAAAAATAGAGTTGGGCGATATTAAAATTTGCCAACCGGCCACCCCTCCCAGGCCAACCTTACTCCAGAAAGTAATATAAACACTGATAGCCATCTGTCTTGTCCACAGATGATTGTGTACACATCTGTTCTGGAGTATTATAGAGCCCTTACACAAAGGTCTTTCTTGGGGCTTCAGCCTTTTCTGAGTCTGCACCACACTGGTTCACTAGAGTCAGGCATCTTCTGTCAGAGTCCATGTGACTGTGGTCGACTCTCCATCAGTGCCCCTGCGTTTACCAGGGGCTGTGTTTGATTCTCCTTATAGTCATCCATCTTTTGGGCCTCTGGTGGAATTCTCAATGGCAAAGTCTGCTGGACTGTGACGGATTCCCCCTCAGTGGGCATCGAGTGACAAATTCTGGGCTTCTTATCCAGGGATCTTCCTGCTCTTTTGCCTCCCATATATTTCACTCTGACTGAGAATACATAACTTTGTTCTTCTTTCATAGTCTGCCTTTTACACCCAAAACAAAATAGTTCTGCTACTGTGCATTGTGGAGATGATCATGTGCATAACATGACTGTTCTGTCTAACTTGGTGCTCAGAATGAAAAAAATGCTCTATCAGTTACGCAAAGAAATAGAATCCAAGAAGTCTAGATTGTTATTCATTCAACTGTCTTGAGACTGTTCAGACATCAAAACACAGTAGTTTATAACACTATGAGTCAAGTATTATGGCAAGGGTACTAACAACATGCCACTCACATTAAAAGTCTTCTGTGGATTTTGTGGAATCTGGTGCAAGTATTATCTGGCCATGCAGTGTGTTGTTCATGTTGCATTGTGTCTGGAAAAAAGTTCAACTGATAGTGATGTTTTGATTAGGGACACTGTGCCTTTGTTTGTTTTTTACAACAAAAAGCAGTTATGTAGCACCCAATAAGCACTATGACCCAGCTCAAGTACATGCATTTATGTAACTCTTTACCATAAGTATTTAAAATAAAGCAATAAAACTGGAAAAAGTAACTAATTAACATGCAATTAAGAGCAGCAAAAGCAACAAAATCAACTGCAACTGAGCCCTGGTTACTGAACAACCACCAGCTTTAGAACGTATGGTATAGTAACAAATTTGTAGTATGTTCAATAGGTTCCTTAAAAGTAGCAAAATGGATCTTTTACATCACTAAGTACTCATTTGTGGAAGACTTATAGGTAGATACTTATACTGACAGACTTGTGAAACTTGTTATACATAATGTTTGATTGGTTATTGATAAGCTCATTTAACCCCTAATTCAAAAGCAAGAGACAGCAATCCCAAATATAGTATCCAGTTGTTGTTGTTTTTTTCTCTCTCTGGGTTGACAAGACAATACCTGACACTCCAAGTCTCACTGGTGGGGTGCGGAAGAGTGTCAAAGTACAACGAGAACAAAACAGCCATAAATCAAATGTTCTCAGCAGTGTCACAGATAATCAGTTGGGGCTCTGGCACAATGTGGCCTCTGTGGTGGATTCACTATAAATATACATAGAAGCTCCAAGAGTCATTATCCTGAGAGTGCAACCACAGAGTATTTGCAATTTTACTATAAATTATACAGCTCTGGTAGTCACAGCGCCAAGAGGAATGACTGCTTCATAGGCGTGGTGTACAGTATGCATGCGATGAGAGCAATTTTGTTCTTATCTTAAACCCATCATACTTTATGGAGAGTTAAGTGGAGTGCTAGAGTTTTAGACATAAAGAAAGAAAGATGTACTTTCTCTGCAATAAACTATACTCCCAGTGTGCAACATGTAATCCATGCCAAAACCAAAGCTCAACATTAAAGTCACAGCTCAGTGATAACCTACCGATATGCATGTTATCGTGAAGATTAGGTCACGAACCCATTAGCTGATTCCAACATGAGAATGGTGAATAGGAAGCTGTGCATCCTGAGACAAGAGGTGTGAGGGAGAGAGAGATAGAGAGAGCAGTGAATGCACATAATGTTGTCTAGAGGGGCAAACATTTAACAGTCAAGATGCTCCTACATTCACAGAGTGTGTAGTGTATTTCATTGCCACAGTTCTGCCATACAGTCAATTTCATCCTATTCCTAAACAAATCATGTTCACTCCCCACATTAGTGCTTCTAATATATCACAAATAAGCGTGGTGTTTATTTTGGACAACATACTGTAGATTCAGTCGAAATACAAATCTATACACTATAACAGGGTCAGCCCCATAAAAGCAAAATTCTGTCCCTGACCGAGTGATAACAATACACCATTGGTTGGTTGAGTGTTGAGGAGGAGTTTCCTCATCGACCACTGCTCTTTCAGAATGAGTAGGTGCGAAGAGTCCTGAATTACACCCTCAGGAGGTTTTAGCTTTGTTTATACTTGCGTGAGACTTTGTGGTGTAGGCCTCTGGAGGTGGTATGTGAGGCACAAGCTTGTATTCAGGTGTTGATGCCCAATGCACTACCTGCTGCAGAGATTCTCTGAAACGACAGGGAGCATACAAACAAAACATTCTGTGAAGAAGCAAGAAGCTGGTGTGTGTTAACAGAAAAAGGGCGTAGACTAAACACGGCTGCACTCAGCTATACAGCTCCTCAGTGCTGATGAAGACTTGCAGTCAATCATAAACCTTCATGGACGTACTTTATTGTGATTACATAATCCTTGCAAAGACGTCAAGTATTCAGAACAACAAATTTATTCAAATGAAGTGAAGGTGAAATATACTGTGAACAATTTGCTGGAAAAATATTATTTACTCAAGGACTTTTAATTTATCCACCAGTTTATTGAACATTTTAAAACTAAATGGTTGGCTTTTAAAAATCCTTGAAACAGGTTGATTAAAAATCTCTTAATTTCTTTACTTTTTAATTGAAGCTATTTGCTTTTATAGTATCTGTGGCAGTCATGTACTTAATTGTATTGTAATGAATGTATGTCATCTTCTACAGATACCTGTTTGAACTTTCTTTATGTTTTTTTTAAATTACTCATCATGAAGGATGTAACAATACCAAAAACACAAGGTACAACAATACCACGATAAAAAGTCCACTTTATGATATCTTGCAGTATTAAAAAAACTCAAACGGAAAATTGGCTATTTGAAAAAATGTCTTAATTAAAGAATAAATATGACTTGGACAGCATTTTTGTTCACATATTTTGTGGTCCTTTTGTCTTAAAGTGCTTCTTCTATCTTCTTTCTATAATTAAATAGAATGAAAGTAGCCAGTCATGATCTAAGCATGAGCAAAGAATTGGCATGAAACTGTGGCAATTAATGTTTGAATAATTTATATACAATTCCAAAAAACAATGAAACAGTCAGTAGAAATTCTTTTATAAAATAAAATAGGGTTCATGGTTGACATCTTTTTTTTAAATTCATGTTTACATTAAATCAAAGCAGATAACTCGGGTTACTTATCACCCATGTTATAATACAGTGACACCTCAGCATGGCATAAAATCTAACATTTGTCACCCTGTCACCCTGACTCAACATCTGTTTCTAATTTCCTGACCAAGCAAGCCTAATGAATCACAGTTTCTGAAACAAAAACCAAACAGAAATTGGCACAGAAAATACATTTTGACATCCTGAAAATCACCAACATTGTGGCAGATTGCATATTTATGTATTCATTATCATATTAATAAGGGGCTGTTGCTTCTTCTTATTTGATTTTAGATTAAAAATCCTAAATAGACAGAGTGTGTATGAAGCACATTTTGGCGGAGGCACAACAGCTTTGCACAAGCACACACAGTTTTCTTTGGTTTCAAGCCAGTCACCCAGCTGCCAAAAGACCGTTAATTAGCACTGTGGTGTCTGTTGATTCCCGACAGCAAGGCACTGTGTGTGTGCAGTATATTGGTAGTATAGCATACATTAATTCAAATTTCTTAGTGCTGTGTTGAGTCGACCAACAGAATATTGGTGTCACATAGCAACTGCCTCTCTACCGCACACACACACACTCACACACACAGAGGATTGGTTACAGCAGTTGTTCAGTGTTTTCAGAGGTAGTAATTGGATGTCATTAAGGGACGGTAGGGAAGTGAAAGTGAACACACATACTAAAATTTAAATGGATTAAACTTTCTTTGCCAAGTCTGTTTCATCTGATTTTGGCTCTTTTTCAAACAAAATCCCAGCTTTACCCTGGTACCCGGGGCCTCGGAGCGTAGCTGTATTTCATGAATATAGAGGACTGAAAGAACTGCTGATTTAAGTATGAACATTATCTACTCTCTTACATATCAAACTGATGCAAGAGCTATATTCATCAGGATCTCTGCAACTAAAATGTCAGAAATTGATAGAAAACTAAGCAAATTGTCCTGTTGTAGGCTAAATGTCTAGACTGAAATATCTCAACAACAATAATAGGACAGGATTCTCATAAAATTTTGTACAGATAGTCATTTCCCCAGAGGATGAATTCTTATGACTTTGGTGACTCCCTAACCTTTCCTCTAGCGCACCACCAGGTAAAAGTTTTACTTGTCCGATGAAATATAGTGGATTAATTCTGGAGTAATTTTCACTGGTTCCACTGTAATTTTCCTTGAGCCCCACAATGAGGTTGACTTATGTGACTTGACCATGACCATGGAATTTATAGCTGACATCTTGTCCAACCAAATTCTGATTAGTCGGACAGTCGCTGCTGTTACTTTATTAAGGAGAGAAGCACTTAATCCATTACTTTCAGGTGGCAGGACATATGCAGACCTGATGTAT
>JAJHUR010137153.1:0-38005 GCA_027495735.1 Lutjanus campechanus | reverse complement strand
GGAAAAGAGACAGCACACACACACACACACAGAGACAGCACACACACACACACACAGAGGATTGGTTACAGCAGTTGTTCAATGTTTTCAGAGGTAGTAATTGGATGTCATTAAGGGACGGTAGGGAAGTGAAAGTGAACACACATACTAAAATTTAAATGGATTAAACTTTCTTTGCCAAGTCTGTTTCATCTGATTTTGGCTCTTTTTCAAACAAAATCCCAGCTTTACCCTGGTACCCGGGGCCTCGGAGCGTAGCTGTATTTCATGAATATAGAGGACTGAAAGAACTGCTGATTTAAGTATGAACATTATCTACTCTCTTACATATCAAACTGATGCAAGAGCTATATTCATCAGGATCTCTGCAACTAAAATGTCAGAAATTGATAGAAAACTAAGCAAATTGTCCTGTTGTAGGCTAAATGTCTAGACTGAAATATCTCAACAACAATAATAGGACAGGATTCTCATAAAATTTTGTACAGATAGTCATTTCCCCAGAGGATGAATTCTTATGACTTTGGTGACTCCCTAACCTTTCCTCTAGCGCACCACCAGGTAAAAGTTTTACTTGTCCGATGAAATATAGTGGATTAATTCTGGAGTAATTTTCACTGGTTCCACTGTAATTTTCCTTGAGCCCCACAATGAGGTTGACTTATGTGACTTGACCATGACCATGGAATTTATAGCTGACATCTTGTCCAACCAAATTCTGATTAGTCGGACAGTCGCTGCTGTTACTTTATTAAGGAGAGAAGCACTTAATCCATTACTTTCAGGTGGCAGGACATATGCAGACCTGATGTATTTTATTTTTGAGTGAGAGGCTATTCACTGAACATTTTCTTGGTTGAATTTAAGTTGACCAAGATTTTCTTTAAGATTTCCTCTAGCGCCATCATCAGGTCAAATTGCAGTTTGTCAGTACTTTGGTGTATTGCCAAATACCTACAAAACTAATGGCAATCCCATCTGCCTCGGCTGTTCATTGTCTTCGATGCTAATATGCAGACGCTAGGATGCTAAACTCATGGTCAACATTACACCTGCTAAAAGTCAGCATAGTTATTGCGAGCATGTCCGTATGCTGATGTTGGCATTTAGCTCAAAGCACCCTGCGTAGACTGTCACAGTGTTTCAAGGAGACAAACCTAAGATATAACAACTTTTGATGGTTGAGCTTCTGCCAGAAATGAACATTTAAAAGGCCACTCTGACTGAAACATATTTCTCCCTCAGGCGTCTCTTGAGTCTTTTTTATTACCGCATTATACTGTATTGGTGAATTTAACTGATGCTGATGACAGGACATTATTCTCTCTGACTTTCTACTCTCTTGTCTTTTTTTTCTGCCTTCTTTTTTGTTGCTGTTGCATTTGTGTAGCTTTTTTTTTTACCAAATGTTTGTGTGCTCTTTTTCTTTAAGCAGTTTTTATTAGTTTTCAGTGACAAACTGCAGTTCTCTACACCAGAAAGGTCACACACAGTATTAAAACAGAATAGTCAGAGTTATGAAAAACAATACTTAACAAACTCATAAATCAAATTTTCCTTTAAAGTCTCTACATCTGTTGTTGTGGAAAACTGGCTGCAGTATCAGCTGTTTTAATGAAATCCATTCGGGGAAACATTTTTCTTGTCTCCTATTAGTGTATGCACATTTCCTCGGGGAAGATAACTTCGAAGTTCCAACATTTACACAGAGCAGAAAGAGAAAAGGGTGACAAAGAGAGTACAGGCAAAATGATGGCATCAGATGGTTCAGGCCTGGAGTCAGCTGTGGCTTTTCTTTCTGCCATCTGATCAATCTTCAGCTCACATTGTTTTGCACAGTTCTAATGCCCTCCATTTATACTCATAACATTAATCTGCCACAGCGTAATTGCAACAATACATTGTAAACTTACATTTGTCAATGTTTACAATTTACATTTGTATTTAATGGTGATGAATTTTGTCTCCAAAGCTGTGTAAGAGTTTGACTGTAGAATACACAAAGCAGCAGAGAAAGGTACTCTGAATAAAGTTACAATGAATTTGTTTCCAGTTCTTACAGTCTTTCCAGAACATCTCTAACTATGGACTTTGAACTCTGGACATGTAGTGCTCTCTATTAATTTGTTAGAGATCTCCCTCTGGTTAGCTTGTTACTTTTAAAGTGAGTTTGTAGATCTTTTTTTCCCCTGCAACACTGGTCAGGAAGGATTAGAAAGGGGTATGGGGAAATCTGTGGGGGGAAAGCAGAACTTTAAGAAACTTAATTAACTCATAGCTGAAGAAATTAAAATTCACAGTAGGACAGAGTAGATAGTAAAACTGATAATTGCTCATGTACTGTAGTGAGCAAAGGCATCTTTTCTCAGTTTTCTTTTAATAGCAGTGAAACAGGTTCTGTGCTGTACGGACTTTGTTCATGGTGTTACATAAATTGTTAAGCATAACTTGAGTCATAGGGGCCATGGTCAGTTGCACTGTCAAAGTTAATTGTGACTCTCTCAATGCGGTGGGCAGAAAGGAAACCACAGTTATTCCCCAAAGAGATCTGTGCCAGGATTGTGTAGTTTGCAGAGGTTAGTATTTGTAAGGTGGCCTTCATGACAACAGTAATGAGGGATGGTGTAACACAAAGAAAAAGTGCAAAGGAGGTAGAGTTATAACAAGAGTAAGAATCTGCTTTACTAGCAGCTCTGTGTTTGGCTATACTACTACTAGTTTTACATGTATTTGGTCATTAATCAAAGTATTGGACAAACTGAAAAAGTTTGATCTAATGTCAGCACTAGATTAAAAGTGAAAAGATCATTAGAAAGAAAATCATCCTGTGGGGAACATGAGTGTCTGTACAAAATCAAGGCAAGCCATTCAATATTTGTTGAGACATTTGACTCAAAAAGACAAGTGCAGTGTAGTGTGATGCAAAAGTCAGCCGATCACCAGAGGATCTGTAAGATTTTTAATTCATCCAGTAGTTGTTGAGATATTTCTGACCGATCCAAAGTGGTGGACCAACTAATTGACAGTCCATCTTTGCCATCCCCAAAACCAGATCTCTGATCAGATGATCAGCCAGCTGCATGTATTTAAATGAGCGATCATTAATAATCAAGTAGAGCATGTTCTCTGTAATTTGTGTACCATTAACAGCTTGATTCAAGTGCAGACATTCCAGGAGACTCAAACTCAACTGCAAATTGTTATGAGAGACAGTCACCATGGAAGGGTGGATCAGGCTCAGGCAGCCACAGTAGCTTCATGGAGTATAAGAGTTTACATCTCTTAGTTGAAAGAACAGAAGTGAGCTGATAGGCATTTGAAGCAGCAACAAACATCTAATCAGAGCCAGCACACCGGCTGCCACTTGGCTATTCTGACTGCACTTGGCCGTTTTCCTCAGTTTTCTAGCCAAACTTGAAACCTGGCTGTGAATCAAATCTAGGGCTTCTGCAAGGCAGGCAAAAAAAGTACCACAGAAACATCAGTGTTGTGTTGTAATTAAATGGACAGGTGGCTTTATTTTCCTGTGATATGATTGAAATTGAAAGGCTAGAATCAAGAACTAAATCTATAGGGTTCAGATATTGCAGGCAAGAACTCTGCAGCTGAACCAAGCAGTCTGTTCTATCCTTGAAGAGACAGGCTGTGTTAATAAGTTCGCAGGAGGCTTATGGCCTATAGTGCGCTCGCAGCTACAATCTTATACTGGTGGAATCTTTGTCATCGGGGCCCCGGGGCTCTGAAACAAACAGCCTGAGGAAACCAGGCAAACTGAGTCAGTGCTGTGTCTTAAATCACAACTCATACTGTAGCATACTTCTATTGAAAAGAGAGTAGAGTAGACTGATGGCAGCTATAGTGGGTGGGAGTGAGATAAAAAAGCCTGGAGCAGTCTTGAGATTTTCCATCAAGCCATTCCAAGGAAGGGGAATCAGAGTTTACGAGGGGTCATGTAGGTGCAGATATGCACTAGTATGAATGTTGTCCCTGATTCTTATATTGTTTCTGCATACTGTTATATATTTATCTCTGCCTTGTATTTCTATTTTTTATATTTTATTCCTTCTATTTTCTATTTTCAAACATTTTCCTGAAAAACTTAACACAGAAGCTAAAATCCTATAATCCTAATCCTATAATGATGTCCCCGTATTACACTTGCTCACAAATAGGACATTATTTTAGGTTTGTAAAACCTTTAATGTGTAAAACTGGCCATGAATGTAATCTTAGAAGGCACACGAGTCAATGTAGTGTCATGCATAATGTATGACAGCATCCACTCTGCATGCCAAGATAGAAAGCATTTACATTTCATCCACGTGACTGATGGCCATTGCAGGTTTGGCTCCAACTCGAAGCAAGACTTGACTCGTCTCTGGTAATCAGCAGCCTCATCTTCTTCTTCTACTTCTGACTTTGACAGCAAAACGTGTTTTTCATCATATTGTTTTAATGCGGTTCCATCTAACCTTTGCTTTTGTTTCTGCCTTTTTTTTTTCTTTTGGTACGTTTTATAATGAACACTTTGTTCTCTTGCTTTGAGCCCAAAATACAAATGAGTCGTTAGCTGGAAACAGGCTGGGGATGTGAATTAACTTTCCAAACACAGTCTACCTGCATCAAAAGCTCAGGAGAAGCGAAAAACTAAACAAAATTGGGAGGAACACAAATGAACTAAAATCCAAAATGAATTAACAAGACATGTCCTCCTCAAAGTGGTTGTTATGTTTGGTTTGGAATAGACTGGAGATGACCAGTTTTTCTCTTTCCCTGTTACGTATTTGGTTGTGCAGTTGGTTATTTTTTCAAGTTATTTTTCTATGAATATTATGTAGAATTATACACTTTGCATAATGTGTGAAATGGCCTTGAACTTATACATTGTTCTGTTAACAAGTTTATAACCATAAACTGAGTTGCACAATAACCCCAGTTTTGTTGCTAACCTAAAATTTTCACATTCAACTAGTACGGTCACTGACCTTGACTTTTGAAGATCTTATATTTGAAAGCATGTCTTTCAGATGGGATGAAATAATCCTGCCAAAACTTTCTGCCTTCTTTCAGCTTTCTGTCTTTGTTGTAACTTCTTTATCTTCTTTCTTGGCAATAAGGGAAACACATCCAATAACCTCTTTTCACGTTTTATTCAGGGCATTGTTGTCAGTTTGGCAAAGATTGCTTTCTCCTTTTTTCCACTGAGAATAGTTTTCCATCTTCCAAATGTTTACCCTTTGACTGCAAGTGCTATTTTAGAGATAGTGTGGGCAGAAACGGGCATTCCAGGGTCAGGAATCTCTAGAAACTTACATGTACGGCAAGGGTCTTAGCAAATGCCATGGATTTTTTTGTTTTGTTTATTTTAATGGACAGTGTTTCAAGTGTCAGTGTGTTTAGTTAGCTAACTTTGCCAGCAACTCCTGCCCTGCAGCGACTCTGGGGGGACACTTTACCTCAAGTACAGAAGGCTTTTAAATTATAATGGTAGAGGGATTAGTGGTCAGTGCCTGGCCCAATCCTAGTACCATGACAGTAGCAGAAATACTGTAAGAATTAAAGTTGAAATGATAAAAGTATATAATATGAAAAACAAGTATTGTCACTAACAGTAACAGTAAAAGTAGTCTATCAACCAAACTGCAGCGCTGAGTCTTCATCAAACTAAGCAGACAGCCGGTAACATTATTCACAGGCAAACAAGCATTACTGTCTACTGTCAGACTCTGGTACATGAAGGAGCCTTCGGTTTGTACAGGAATTGTCAGTGGCACTGAATATATACTAGAGATGGTATCGGTAGCAGTTGAGTCAAGTAAATGGGTTTGAAATACTGCACAATCTAACAGCAAGCTATGGCAAACCCAGAGGGGAAAACATGTATCAGTCGGTCACCACCTGAGAGTTGTACACCAAAGTGAGATTAATGGGCTAGCGAGGTATGTTGAGCCTAAAGCCAGAGTCTTGAATGTCAGAAAGGTGGCTCCCTTTTAATGTGGCTAGATCGCCATGGTAAACATACTGAACTCATTACCTGATCTGGAGCAGGTTATGTTCAGAGTTTCAGATTAAATCAGATGTAAAAAGTTGAAAAAGCAGAAAATAATATTTTCCTGTTTGCTTCAGGTCATATTAATACTTTACCCTTCATATCATCCATGCACTAAAAGAATGAAGAAAAACTATAGATGACTTTGAATGATATTGTTAAGTTTGATCCTGATTTTCTGCCAACTCCTATATATAGTGCTGATATTGCAGCTCATTACACTGATTAGAAAATTGATTAGTCTGTCCTATTTATCATGTATAATAGCCTATTCAGTCAGTAACATCAATTTACTTTGATTTGGCCAAAAACTAAAGTGATTTAAATGTATCCTTCATTATGGGACAATATGAGACCTATATACCATGTTTAAATATGCTGTATCAAGTTTAATTGTTTAATGGGCGGTTGTCAGAGAAGAGATAACTGGCAGGGATTAAGAGTGCATTAAGTTGATTAGTAACTTTCTGCCAGCATTCCTCTCTTGCTTGATTTGCACCAACAGAGTTGCTTTTTGGTGTAATATATTTTTTATATTCTCCATAGCTCTCCATTGTAACGACGTGTTCCTCTCGACTGAAATAAGCAGCACACGATAGGTCAAGTTTGCATGGGAAAAAGAGTCAAAAGATGCCCCAAATGCCCCTTTTTATGTGAACAAGAGCCTGAAGAAGAAAGTTTTGATTAACAAAGAAAGACGACAACTGTCATTGTGATACCTGTTATCTCTGACTGGGGTTTTAGGTTTTGTCAAGCCAACTCATTAAAAAATGCCCTGGCTATATTGAGCTTTCTATGTAGTACAGCCTGCTGCACTGCTTAAAGCTAAACTTGGTCTCACCGTACTGATCGAGTTTCTAACACTGTTTGAAGTTGTAATGATGCCATTTCAATTGCTGGCAGTTAGTCTGGTAATAAAAGCTGAGTAGGCAGGAGAAGGCGTGAGCCAGACAGACTATTAGGTTGTGGCTATTTCCTGAAGGTAGTACATATCTTTGCCAACCTAATACATACCAAACTCGAATAAAAACTCTATTGTGTTTCACTTATTCATTCTTAGTTTTCCTGGGTCTCATTTGTTTGCTGTTGGACAATGGAGAAGGGCAAATTTGTTTTTCTGCAACAGTATACTACTGCCTGGATTTCCACAAAGAAATAAATCACTGAATTGATGTTGAAATCCTACCCATAGGTGATAAAAAGGTCCCGGTAGAAAAACTAGGATATTTTTGACTTAGGGATTCATCTTAGTCAGGTATGTCCACAGGAAAATTATGTGTAAAACAAGGTGTGGCTTCAATGATTCCAAAACTGAGGTTGTTTTTTAGAACAACAGAGTTTTTATGTCAGTGGTGCAATTGTTCTCCAAAAAAAAAAATCTACCTGTTTTTTGCCAGCATCGAATGAAACAATCATAATGTAAGTGTCAAGACACAACCCAGCTCCAAACTAATCAATTCTCCAAGGACTGTGAAGATCCGGTGTGAAAATATGAATCAATAAGGGCTCAGCGCAGTAGACGAGCACTTATTACAGTAAGAGACGTTGCTCAGTAGATTGATTTTCCTCTTCGACTTTATCTTTGTCAATCAGGATATACACACAATGTGCACTATGGACACCATTAACTCTGTAGTTTACACTGGACTGTTATATCCACGCACATTCTCCTCGGCAATGACCAGACGAAAGTAAATAATAAAAAGTCGAGCAACAGCTTCTCTAGCTCTCTCGGCAGTGTAATAAATCTGCTGTCAGGATTTCTTGGGGAAAACACCACATTTGTATGCACACAGATAACTGGCTTTCTCCAGTGAGACCAGCCAACCTCCTTTTTCACTTTGAACTAACAGATACAGTTACACCACATACCAGGCAAAGGAGCTCCTATAAATCCCCTAATAGAGCAGTATATCACTTAAGCATTCACACATCCATTAATCATATTTTAATAACATGTCATGTGGCATAAAATGAGCATACTGATGTGTCACTTGTGTTATTCAGAGCATATGATTACAGAAAACAATACACAAAAGGTGTCCTCAGTTGTAAAGAACAGAGAGCGGATTTAATTTTATATATTGACATATTAAGTGACAGCTTTGTTATAGAGGCAGCTTTTGCTGGTTATTTCTCACTCTACAATGTATAAAGCACATAAGCCTAAGCATGCTATCAGCATTGCCTACAGATAGAACATTCCCTGGAGTGAAGTCTCAGGCAAAAAGAAAAGATAAGAAGTATTTCTTAACAAAGAAATAGGTATAAATGCAAATCCAGTAGCAGCTGAAAAGCAGTGTGCTAAGAGTTCTCTTTTCAACATAAAAAATGGCTCCCTTTTGTAGCGTTTAAGTATTTATGTGTGTACCACTAGAATGTCCAGGTGGAGCTGAGTCGAACTACTTTACATTCTGTACTTTAAGAAGCTTGTATCCATAGCAACACATCATATTTTAAAGTTAATTAAACATTTTACATGCAAAATCATCATCTGAGAGTAACTGGAGCTTTAATATAAATGATTTAGAGTAAGAGGAAATATTTAAGTTGAAACGTACTAAAGCAAAAGTCTCACAAAATGACAATATTCCAGTTATAAAAATAATTAATAACTTTACAAAGTAAACGTACTTTAAAACAAATGTTGCAAATAGTATTTTCCATCTCTGCAGTATAAACGGGATCCCCCTTATGCTAATACATTATTCGCTATGCATTTTGTTAATCATGTCAAGTAATTACTAAAGTAGGATCTCACTTGTGCCAAAAATATACTAAGTGGATTGGGCATTTTTAAACACAACAGGGAATTAAAATCTGGAGAGCGGGAACATGAGCTCATGTGCAATGAGCCATAGTTTTGGACCAAGAGACACTGGAGCGTAACAGAAGTGTTTGCCTCCATCCTCCCCCTCGTCTCCCTCACTAGTGACCTTGTTAACCCAGCCACACTTCACTACCCTCAATACAGGCCAGGAAAATTACAGTTAGTTGCTGCTCTGACCCTTATATCAACAGAGATGATTCTGTTACTCATGTGGATGGCTGAAACCAGGCTTACTGTATACTTTAACTAGGCTGCAAATAATATGGGGATAGATGGATGGTTAATGAAATGATGTCTTTACAAACAAATTAGTCTTTCCAACACAGCAGACTGTTTTACATTTGAGCCCCCAAAGCACCTTAAAGGGACAGTTCACCCTAAAATCAAAACTACGATTTATCCATCTTAGATAGTTTTGCTGTGTTGTTTGGTGAGTGTGGCGATATCAGCTTTAGAGATGTCTGTTTTCTCTGGAACATAATAGAAGTGGATGGCACTTGGCTTGTGGTGTCCCAAGCACCAAAGAAAAAAATCATTTGAAAAACTCAACAGCAATGTTTTTGTTTTGTTTTTTTGAGATGAAACAACCATGATCATTCTGGTCACAAGAATTTTTCATACTATCATTGCTATCGTGGTTTTGATATAATGTGCTGACAATGTTCAAAAAGTACTGATACACACATTGAAATCATTTCACCACGCTTTACACCGAAAACCTCTAAACAGTTTGAAGTGACATCATGTCCTTTGTGATGTCAGTGTTTTCATTAACATGAATGTCACTGTTTTCATTGACTGTTGCTAACTTTGGGTGATGCTGGACAGTATTTAATGTGAGTTTTTCAAAGTATGATAATCAAACACTGTTACCACAATAATTTAAGATTTTAAAATTTTATCACATTGTTTATTGTGAAGCAAATGATCATTTCATCCTTAGTGTCTTAACAAAGATCACATCATTGGTTACTCAAAACAATCCACAGACCTTGTTAGCAGTTTCATGTAAAAACCCCATTTTTTTTCTATTGAATTACACCTGCCAACCTGATCACTGCACAGAAGGAAGCACGCATCTATTCATAAATGAGAGGTTACAGCTCAGCTAAGGAGGATGTCAATGTTTACACTGCCATGAGCATGAGCCTTTCTGCCCATGAGTGGTTTGACACTCCTGTGCAGTGATACGATTGGCGGGTGTAGCTCAATAGAAAGAAAATAGTTCCTACATGAGACTGCTTACAGCAGCAACAGTTTTTCAACATGTAATTTTTGGTGTCTGGGACACATCATGCTGCTTGTCATCTAGTTCCATTATACATGAGAGAAGGCAGACATCTCTACAGCTGATAAATTCAGAATTTGGCAATGCACACCAAAACAATCTAGATGGATAAATGGCACTAAAGGTAAGAGGGAAAATATATATTTTTGATTTTGGAGTGAACTGCCCCTTTAAGGTTCCCTGGACTTACCATATGTTAAACTTATTGAGCACTTAGCCTTAGTCTAAATGTTTTGAATTCTGTACTGGTTCAGTCTGAGGCAGACAGAGATTTGATGATTTTCTGCCTGCAGATTTTGACTTGATTGTGATTCTGTCTGCTCACTAACACAGATTCATCAAACTGCAGGTGCCTGCAGACAAATTACACACAACAGCCGCAGCCAATGAATTTCGCTTTTACGGCGATGCTAGTCATCACTGAGAGATCCATCCAAGATGATGAGAGCACCATGGAAAGCTGAGGATTTTCTCCCTGTGACTCTGAGCCTCGCTGAGCTGCTGCCTTTTTCTCTAAATGACTGGGATTGTGACTGTCATCCGTCCTTTGCAGTCTAGCAGCTGAGGCACACAGACTGTGGATGTTTATGTGTTTGATGTATCGTATTTTTATCAGGACAGTGTGTGATATCAGAAGTGGACAAGTCAGATTGTCAGTGAGCCTATGCCTCCCTACACTTAAATATTGCTTTCATATATCAGGACATGACAAGGTGTCCTGAAAGTAATGGACAAGGTGCAAATTGGCCCTTCCCTGCCAAAGCCATTACTTGGAGACTATCCTACCAAGAAAATGATAGCATCAGTTGTTTTTTGCCAGTGCCCCAAAAAGAGATATGTTTACTTTCAAGTGACAAAGCCTAGCAGCCATAGCAATCATGACAGAAGTAAAGGGGGAAGTCAAGTGACAGTATTGTAGAGCAACAATCAGTGACATTTCTTTAAGGTTAAGCAAATATTCATTATTGTTATCTTGTACCTCTTGACAAACCAACTTTGATTTCAAGAAATCAAGGTTATCTTCATTATACAATGCAGGGTTGTGCAACAAATTTAGAATATTAGTTCATGCTACTCACATGTCCCTGAACGTAACCAAATGCTATGCACACAGTTTTACATCAAAAAACAGATTTTTCAACAGTGATTTATGATGGTTTTGGGAGGGAGTCATACTGATAGAAGCACTTGTGGTACAAAGACAAATTTTGTCATTTCATTTGGAGGACTTGTTGTTTTCCTATATCAGGATGCCTCAGAGTGTAATTTTGCAATTAACTCATGACCACATGGTACAATAACAACCTTCAGTGCTGTGGAGCATCTTCACTTCTAGATAATTAGTAGAACACCACTGGCCTTGACCAAAGTCTGTGCTTGAAATGTGTCTGGGCCTCTAGAGAATGCAGCGGGGGCCCATCCATATGGTTGAGTATGCTCATCCCGACTTCAAGTGTTGTGTGCATGTAAACTACAGCTTTGCTGAGGAAAGTGTGTGAGTGGTTAGAACTGTCTGAAATTGGTTTCAGTGCTTGGTTTTGTCTTTTAACTAGAATTACAGTGCATAAACTATCAACACATTGACCATGTCACATACTGTTTGCAGAAAGTTTAAAACCAGTTTGAACTATTTGCAGTTGTACAGCTGCTGCTTAAAAGAGAGTGGAATAGTGTTCATATGAAGCTCAGTTTTATGCCACATAGTACAAGTGATCTGTTGATTATAATATGATTTGTGGTGGAATTCACGTGTAACACTCAAAACACAAATAGATACCATATGTTATGATCGGTCTCATGTGTCCCAAACTCGTGAAAGAATGTTGTTTTTCTCAACATCTGTTTAACATAAGGAAGCCTCCTTTCCAGAGACCTTCAGCCATGTACTGTCTGTCTGTCTCTACTGTCTCTTTCTCTCATGTCTCAGTCTCATTCATAAGGGGCAGGATCACATAGAATAGCAAAAGCACAAAGTAAGTAAATGTAAAAACTGATGAAACTTAAATGGTTTATTTAAATGGTTTACTTGAATGAATTACACTGATTTAAAGTGTGGGTGTTGGACTTGGCAGGGCTGTCCCTTTTGTCTGATCCTCTTTGTGGTATTCATGGACAGGATCTCAAGGTGCAGCTGGGGCTGAGGAGAGTGTCTGGTTTGGAAATTTTTGCAGATGATGTGGTTCTGTTGGCTTCATCAGACTGTGACCTTTAGCCCGCACAGGGGTGGTTTGCATCCGATTGTGAAATGGCTGGGATGAGAGTTAGAAAACGGTGTATTGCTTTTTTCCAGGGGGGTTGTGAGTTGCTGCTCCAAGCAAAGGAGTTCAACTATCTTGGGTTCTTGCTCAGGAGTAATGGTAAAGTGGTGTGTGAGATTGACGGGCAGATTGGTGCAGCATCAGCAGTAATGCAGGCGTTGTACCGGACCGTCGTGTTGAAGAGGGAAGTGAGCCACAAGGCTTTCAATTTGTGAGTTGATCTGTGATCCAACCCTCACCTATGGTCATGAGCTTTGAGTAGTGACCGCTGGGCTCACCCCTATGAGCAAGCTCGGACTAGAGCCACTGCCCCGTCACATTGAACAGAGACAGCTGAGGTGGTTTGAGCATCTGATTAGTCTGCCTCCTAGATGCCTCCCTTCCTTGGGAGGTTTTCCGGGCACATCCTACTGGGAGGAGACCCTGAGGTAGATCCAGAGCTCACTAGAGGGATTGCATATCTCGTCTGGCCTGTGACTGCCTCAGGATCCCCCATGAGGAGCTGGAAAGTGTTGTTCTGGAGAGGGACGTCTGGAATACCTTAGCCTGCTGCTACCATGACCCAACCCATGATAGGTTGAAGAAAATGGATGGATGATTACATACTATAAATTATGTTTGAGATAAAACTGTGTTTTAGATTCATAGATGTAACTGAAAGTGTCAGCCTGCAATTATATTGTTTTGCCTTTTCATTAAAGTGGATAATATCCAGTTATTTCACTCAGCAAGTGTTTATTTTCCATTTACCATCATTGCAATCACATAGGTAGCAGTTCCACCTACTCTGTCTTGCGCTAACAAGGCTGGCTCCCAATTCATCACTGCTGTGTTTAGAAGAGGTTTTTAAGAGCAAAGTAATTAGGGGGAAATAAATGAAAAATCCCTCTTTATGAAAACACAAGTCTATTTGTCTCCATAAACAATACAAGGGTTATGTGAATGGAGTGTCTCTATGAAGAAAGCAAGATAAATGAATAAATGATGCATTAGAGTGCATTTAAATGTGTTTTTCTCAACTGCCACCGCCTATTCCACACATAAAGCAATTGGGAGAGCAAGTGGCTTGGAATGCAGCTGTTTATTAAAAAGCGCTGCACCTGCCGGGCATTTTTTGGCAGAATAAAGTGCCAAAAGTTGAGAGAGGCCTAAGTGTTGTTAGCTG
Source organism: Lutjanus campechanus (assembly GCA_027495735.1). Lineage (NCBI taxonomy): Eukaryota > Metazoa > Chordata > Actinopteri > Lutjaniformes > Lutjanidae > Lutjanus > Lutjanus campechanus. The sequence continues at coordinate 24,415 of JAJHUR010137153.1, read as the reverse complement.
CATCATCAAAGAACAAGTTTACATAGACTAAGAGGAGTGGAAAACTGGTAATTTTTGTAAATGAATGTTTACATTATTAGTAATGATGTAGTAGTATAATTAGAATACACAGGAAGCCAAGTAATGATAATAAGTTAGATAGTTTATGCAGTTTTAATATAATATGTGATGAGTCATTCAATATTTTCTGCAGTCAGGAATCTGAAAAGTTTTCTTGGAACCCAGCTGGATTGAAACCTTTGACCTTGTGTTACATTTGTGGCAGATGCATATTTCATAGTTCATACTTTAGCTGGCAGATTGTCTAGAGGGGATCTCACACACACACACACACACACACACACACACACACACACACACACACACACACACACACACACACACACACACACACAGGCTATCCCAAACCACACAGAGGGACTGTGAGGCAGCATGGATGTGTCAGCTTGTACCTCTTCCATTTAGCTCCTCTCTAAGGAGATAAGTGATATTCATAGTCACAGTTCATAGTTTTACCACATAAGGTGGAAGCAAAGCTTACTTTAGTTGCTTCCTTTGGCTAAATGAATGTTGTGTTTTATTGTTTGCTGCCAAGGACTCAGACTCACATTCTGCTCTTTCATCACAGAGACTAACACAATGCGCATGCCAGGACGTTTTTCAAGTACCAAAATCTGGAAATTTATCAAATTACCACTCAACAACAACATGAATGGTTTCTGAATTTTGTAGGCATAGTTATACTTGGCACTTGCCTAGAGCATCACCAGGGGTGAAGAGGTTGCCAATTAGAGTTGGAGTAGGGGAGATATTGATCACTCTGAGGCTCCATCTAACTTTAATTGCCCCTTAAAGTGTCAGCAGTTTCTAACCTATTTGATTTATAAATAAACCAGTGGTGGCTCTGAACACCTCTGACCTGCATATGGCACCTATCCAGCATGGCAGGATGCCTGTGATAGCAATCTGATAGTGACAGCAGCTGAGAGAGTGTATGGGGAATGATATTGGTATGGTGATGCACAGTTTTGAATGTTGTGATATGACAAGTGCCCTCTTGTCATTTGGTCATTGACTGGAACATTATAGTGATATCAAAAATACAAAAACTCCATGAAAAAATTTCATTTGGTGTATGTATTTTTTTAACAGCTCTTGTTAACACAAACTTCTGTGGCGTTGTAATTCATCAGAGAAACGTTTTCCTTCGTTTAACACAATACTTAGAAAGTGGCATATTAAAAAAAAAATTAATTAATAGTAACTTAAGTTCCCTTCACCTACACTTAAAGTGCTATATGGTGTACTATATGTTGTCCCCACCTCCTTTTACTGTTGTACCAGAGTATTATTTAGCTCATCCTGTTATACACCTGCTTCTTCTACATTTTATTTGTTACTAACCAGGCCAAACTCACATGTGTAACCAGTATTGCTACCAGGTTAATCTTCTCACATGTATTGCAACCTCAGTAGCACAGAACATCACCATCTGACCCTACTGCTCACTGGGCACAGGTAAAGAGATCTGATGTGTAGAAGAGCTCAATTTGGGAAAATCTCAGTAGCTATAGCCACCTTAAATAGTAGGTCTTGTTGATTGTCTTCTCTTGTCTGTATATGTTGGCGCTGTGTGTTGTTTTTTTGTTGACTTGACCGATATGTACAGTGCTGTGGAAATGAATTTCCCCCTGGGGACAATAAAGTCAAAGTTAAGTTACAGCCAAGACTGTGGGTCAGGGCTTGTTGGACTGTTAGCTTATCTTTAGTTGTGTTGAGTAAATGTGCTGTTGGCTCATACTTTGATGATGGAGTGGAGGAGAATTACTGGATTTTCTTTTGAAAAAGGACACTAACTTCTGTCACAATGAACACTATAAAATGTGACCCAAATCAGTAGATAGTGTAATAAAATGACTGTGCATGTAATTGAATAACTCACCAAAATGGATTTTGTATTAAGTTACTCTTTAAGGTGATATAAAGAGTACTAAAATGTGATTTAGCAACCAGCACTTTCATCTTGAATATTAATTGAATGTCATCTCGGCCAATTTGAGATCCCAGATGTTTCCCTGCGGGATCGTGATATGATGATAATGACTTCAGATTTTTCCTGGGCTTGTCCTCTCTAACACATGATTTAAAGATTTGACTTGCAAGCTGGTTCTAGGGCGAAGTGGGCAATTTCCATGATTATCAGGTTTCTACAGTGTGTATCCGGTCAAGGTTTAATCAATTCAGTTAGGAGTAATTATCTGTTATATAACAGGAATGCTGGATGCGGTTACATTCAGATGGGATTATTTACTATCTAAATGCAATCAATGTGAGTGACAACCACTGAGGTGTTTACATGAGCACTATAATGATTGGAGACAGTATCCTACTTGCATGCTCAGTAGTAATCATGTAAAGATAATAAATCTGAATCCATCCATGGACCTGTATCAAACACCTGGCTCCACCTGATTCACCAATATGCTTGTACAGAAGTGACCCTGATCCCCCTTAAACTACAGCAGAAAATGTCTTCCCAAAGAAAAATGGAGCAGTCAGAAAAGAAAAAAGATAAACAATGGAGACAAACGTGTTCCCAGGGGAACATCTTCCAGTTAGGTCAAGTGGACAAGCATGTGCAGGGCTTATATTAACCAACGGTAGAAAGGTATTGAAAAGAACATTTCCTTTGCTTTGAAAAACCTTTTAAAGGTTTTAAAGAAACCAAAATTGAAGCAAAAGGAAAATCTTTTCAGAATGAGCGTGTTTACTCTGATTGTGGTGTTTGCTTGTTCTAACTCAGCTCTTATTCAGACTATTGGTGGGAAAAATGACTCCTCATGGGCACATGACTACAGAGAAAATAGTCATCAGAAGGGTGATTTCGGTAAACTTGTAATTTTCCTTAAAAACACTATCGTGTTAGATGTTTTATAATCGCAGTCCCAAAGCACTAATGGTTTGACTGCTGTGTTTTACTAAAGTAGGACACATCCTTTCTTAGATTTGTACAGCCCACAGCCATGCTAAAGAATGAAACAATCACACTCTGCATTCGCCTTTTGATGAATGTAATTATGTGTCTGCTCCAAATGCCTTCAGGTCTGTGTGGAGCTGCTGGAGTGACGCATTTTGTTTATCGCTGTTTACTTTGAAAGTGTGAATGTTTTTAGCTGATTGGATGAATGAGATACACAAAGCTGTACAAGGCAGTTTGTGCATACAGATTAGAGTAATACTAATGTAAGTTGCCATATCTTTAGGCACACACACAAAAATACAAACACGCACACACAATTAGTTATGTACTATATTGTAGTATACTAGAGAAAGCTATCTGAGCATGCTTTTTAATGCTAAATTGTTTTTTATGGCATGTTTTATTAAATGCCATGATCTAATTCACCATATTTACGAGTCTGGCTGTGATCTCAGTAGGTGGTGATAAATAACTAACATAGGTCATAAGGGCAGAGTACAGATAATAGACAGTACATTATGCAGATATACAGAGCTCAGACCTCCATGTACATAAATAACAGTGTGGAGGGAGAGACACGAACAGAGGCAGACAGAAGCCAAAGTCAGATTCTTCTCGGCTCGTTAGGCTTGAAGTCTTGTTAGGATGAAGGATCCAGACAGAGTTCACACTGCAACAGCTGTACCATGGTACATTATCATATCTAAAGTTACATCATTATGGCTAGATCTACTTTATCTCTCCCTTAATCTGCATTTTCGGTCTCATGCTGATACTGATTGTAATTTCAAAGGCAGACAAAATAACCGCCCGACCACCATCGACATACGGGGTCTAAACCAGCCCCATACCCCAGGAATTACAACCATATTGGACAATTCTGCACCTGACTATTTACATAGCGTCCGTGCAAATGCAAGAATTAGTGTGCCCTTTATGTGCTGTAGCAAAGCAAAGAGTAAGGCTGCAGAGATCATGTGGTGGATGCGAGTGTAGCACATCAGACTTTCGCACAGGAGACCACAGTTTGTGTCACAGACCTGCAATGACCTTTTGAACTTTTTATGAACTGATTCCCATAATTATTAATAATTATCACAGTCAACCCTGATTCTTGACTTATCTTGATCCTGCCAACTAGGGGTGGGTAGTACACCACACTCAACCACGACACAGATTTTGCTATACCGTCATTACCGTGATAAATGTTTTGTCATATTAAAGTTAACATATTTTACGGTTGCGTGCATTAGGGATAGATGTTCTTCATGAAAATGAGACATTTTCTAGCCCTGAACAGAAGCACACCTTAAGGTAAAACCTCAGCTGTAGTCAAAACACACTGGTCATATTTCAAGCAACACTAAATGCAACAAGGACAAATGAGGGTTAGGGTTAGGCCTTTAGTGTGTTATTTGGTGGTTTTAATAACTGTTGAGGCAGAAGTACGCCATTTATATTAATCAAGTTTAGAATGAACATAACCTGTGCAGCAGCTTGAACTTCACTGCAGCTGCCAAGTTTATTACCTGTGATCTGTCACTGTCTGACTGAACAGCCTCATTTACGTGATATTTTATAATTCTTTTTATTCTAAAATAACGAAATTAGTGAAAGCAAGTCATTTGGTGTTTTCAAAGTCATTCTATTAACGACTTTGACTCCGAGAGAGGTGGCTCGCGGTCAGAGACGACTGGTGTGCGAGTCCAGCAGAAGACTGGCACTGCACGTGTCAGATACAAATGGCCTAATAAGAGATGCACAAGCTGGTGCACCTCCTCTGGGTAGAGGGTTAGGGTGCAAGCTGGTGCATGTAAACCCCTGTTATGTGCCTCTCGTGAAGAGCCAGCCTGCGACCATAAGGACAGTGAGGAGATGGTTGGAGGAGGCTTAAGCTGGATTTATGCTCACCATAGTGCGCCGGCATGCGACAAAAATTATGTCATATCTTGTGTTGGCTCAGGCGCAGAGAGGCTTCAAGATGGAGGAAGACTGGGCGAGCAGAATTGCATGTACAAACATCATATGTTAAGACCATTGTGAAGTGATTGGAATCTGGATCTTATCTACAGAAAAATGTACATATGTCTGCACTCTTACACACAGTAGTATTAAAACTGCATGTGTTCAAACAAGATAGATCACAGAACGCCTGTGATCATTATTATAATGAAATACTCTACGATCTCTCCTCAGGAGTCCTGCAGCCGAGGAAAATTAAAACATTTTCAAGGTATCCAAACAAACAAACAAAAAAATTCTAGACTCTCAAAGCCTTTATCTTCTCTTTAGTGCTGTCAAACGATTAAAATTTTTAATCAGATTAATCACAGGGTCACTGTGGATTAATTTCGATTAATCACGATTAAATATCATTCATTTTTAATCTATATTAATCGCGTTTCATTTTGCATGAGCAAACAGACTCAAGAAAGAAGGGAATACATAGATATGTATAATAAAGGCGAGATGTCTCCTCCGTGCTGCCGGCCAATGCAATCGCACGTCCGCACTGGCGGTCATCTTGCCACAGTCAGCTGGCTCACCCATAACATTGTGTTGTAGTGGTGCATACTTTTTAAATAACCATAACTTGCTCAATTTTCTACCGATTTTCAAACGGTTTGGTTTGTTATAAATGTCAGAGGTGTAGTTGTAACACTGCACTTATGGATAATTATGTTACACTTCCGGTCAAACATCCAGAATTGTAGCCACGTTAATAATAATTTGGTTTGTAAGAAACCAAACCGTTTGTAAATCCGTCAAGATTTCAGCAAGATACGAGTATTTACGTTTGTGCAGATCACTCACCTTCCTTCACATAGGCTACCACAGACTCCGCCAGAGAGCTTGCCTGGGGTAAGATGGCCACCCGGTGATGCCGTTAGAGACTCCGCCTTAAGACATCTAGCCTTTATTATACATATCTATGAATGAATATATATATGCCACTACCGGATCAACTACCCATTTGTGCATGTGCGGCGGCATGCGCGACGGTAAGTCTACTTGGACAAACTGCCCGAAATGCGTGGCCAGAGACGTTTCAGGGACTTTGAGTCATTCTGTGCTGCAGATGCGTTAATTGCGTTAAAATTTTTAATCAGATTAATCATGATGATGGATTAATCCGCGTTAACGCGTTAATTTTGACAGCCCTACTTCTCATCTAAATTATTCTAAATGCAGTTACAAATTCCTTTGTACCCACAGAAATATTATTGCTTGATTTTGAAGATATTGCCAATCGCTGATTGATGGGCTGATGATGGTTGTTTGTAAATTTTTAACACTCTAACAGACAGGTACCCTTTTGTGTGCATTTGGTTTTTATTTTTGATCGACAAGTGTCCAAACAGTTCACCTTAACTTGATATTTTAGGAAGCAGTTTATTGTTTATACATTCAGATATATGATATTTCATTTAAAGTCGTGTTTGTGTCCACCTGATGACTTTTACACCATTATTCACTATGTCTTATGTGCCTTTGGTCTTGACCAACTGATCCTAATAAAAATATAAAGCTTTTTAGCTGCTACATGTATTGGCCTCAGAATACATCTGTATTCTCCACTGAGATGTCTCTCTGCATCTAAGTAATAGTCAGAACATCTCATCTTGCGTCAACTTCATCATCCTTAACAGTTATAAGCAGATAAATTCTTCTCAGCAGCGACAAGCTTTGGTCAGCAGGCAGCCATGTTGGATAATGACATTACTCCAGTTGAATATTTTGCCTGTGCACACTCTGGTGTTTCAGAGAATACTGCAATGAACAACATGTTGAGCATAAACGTCTCTGTGCTGGTTCATAGGTTGGGCGCCATCTACGGCCATGGCCTGTGCCGCGATGTCTCACACAAGCATAAACAAGGCTTTGTGAGACACTTCAGGGCAGTTTTGAGATGATAGATTGGCAGGCACTCTGAGAGCCTCATGGAGAGAACATTGATGGGCTCACAGAATGCATCACAGACTACATCAGCTTCTCTGTGGACTCCACTGTCCCAGTCAGGACTGTCCATTGTTACCCGAATAACTAGCCATGGGTGACAAAGAACATCAAAGCCATCCAGAATGCAAAAAAGAGGGCTTTCAGAGCTGGTAACAGGGAGGAGGTGAGAGCAATACATGGGGAACTGAAGGTGTGGATCAAGGGGGCAAAGGAGTACTTCACCAGGTCTTCAATATGAGCCTGAGTCTTCAAAGGGTCCCCATGCTATGGAAGACGTCCTGCCTCATTCCTCTGCCGAAGATGCCACGCCCCAGTGGCTCCAAGGACTACAGACCCATGGTATTGATCCTGGAGAGACTCAAGCCACTTTTGGAACCCCTGCAGTTTGCCTATTGCCTATTGCCAATTGTTGAGGATGCCACATCAAGCTGACAAGCTGACAGCAATGCCAGTGGATGCCCCCCTTGTGTCCTGGATTGTAGACTACTGGACTGGCAGACCACAGTATGTGCGCTGCAACACTGTGTGTTAGACAGAGTGGTAAGCAACACCGGCTGACACCACTGACTTCAACCGTTGCAGAGAGACCTGCCATCTTCAGAAGTTTCCTGATGACTCTGCCATAGGTGGATGCATCAGTAAAGGTGATGAGAATAAGTACAGGGCTGCTGTGGACAACTCTGTCACATGGCGTGAACTGAACCATCTGCAGCTCAACGTGGCAAGGACAAAGAAGGTAGTTGTGGACCAAGGCACTGGTGACCCCTGTTTCCATCCAGGAGGTCAGTGTGGACATTGTGGAGGATTATAAGTACCTGATGGTGACAATAGACTCGATTGGACAAAGAGCACTGACACCCTCTACAGGAAGGGCCAGAGGCGTCTCTTTTTTCTGAGGTGGCTGAGGTCCTTCAACATCTGCCAGACTATGTTGAGGATGTTTTAGAGAATAGCCAGTGCAGTCCTCTATATCTGTATCCTCCTCTGTTGTGTGCTGGGGCAGCAGGCTGAGGGTGGCAGATGCCAGCAGACTCAACAAACTGATCTGCAAGGCCAGTGACATTGTGGGAGTGGAGTTTGACTTTCTGACGGTGGTGTCTGAGAGGAGGATGCTGTCTAAGCTATGGACTATCTTGGACAATATCTCACACCCACTCCACAATGTGCTGGTCAGGCACAAGAGTACTTTCAGTGAGAGAGTACTTTCAGTGTGAGAGACTCATCCCACCAAGATGCACCATTGAGCGCCACAGGAAATCATTCCTGCCTGTGGCCATCAAACTACAGCTCCTCCCTCTGAATGGCCCTTGGACTATTTCACCCCTGTCAACAACTATAACCCTTAAATTATTCCATATTTATACTGCAACAGTGCTCTGGTGACTGACTACAATAACTTAACAGTGCAATAATTCAACTTGTGCAATAATTATACTGTCAGACAGCATTTCTGTTTACACTGATGTATAAATACATATTTTGTATTTTTTATTTTGCAGATTGTGTAAATAATTATTATTTTTCTTATTTCTTACTCTATACCTCTGTCTATTATGTATAATCTACATATGTATAATAACAGTACATTACTGTTTGGGGAAACAAAGCACATACCTTTACTGTATATATTCTGTTTTATTAGCTATTATTGTCATTGAGCCTCTGTATTTGGTAGACTGTACATATTTTATAAACCTTGTTATTTTTTCCTCTGATTACAATATGCAAAATATTTTTTCTATTCTTGAAAGCAGCATTACTAACGTGAACAGTTTCCTCCCTGGGGATCAATAAAGTATTTCTGATTCTGATTCTGATTCTGATTTCTCAAAAAGCAAAGCTATAAAACAGTTCTCACTCACTTGATGTTAATTTTCGGATGGATTCCTGGGCATCAGGACAATATAGACAAATGTTGTTGTACAGGGACAGTCAAGAGGAATCCTGTGAACATTAAGCCCAATTTGAAGCCTGATAAATAATTAGCAGGCTGATGTGGGACATTACGTTACTTTTTTGTGTAACTTCATATTGCAGCAGCTCAGCTGGTTTTGTTGTTAAGTTAAAGCCTCCTGTTGTGTGTCTGTTGCTGTTGTATCTAAATGTGCTGATAGACCTGCCCTGTGCTATTGTAATAAGTATATATTTTTATACTTTGGATTTTCTGCCAAATAAATGCAGTTGAGGTGCCTAATCCAGCCCTTCCCTGAGAATGAATCTCATTACATGAACTAATTAACCTATAATATGGGGCAGACAACTCTTCACAAAAGGACTATACCTCATTTTCATTCCTATTCCTATTCCTATGTCTTGGAAAGTAATGCTCACTTTAAGATCAAGATGGTTGTAATCTTAACTCCTTGTAAAGGCTAGCTTGGTTACCAAGTTAGCCTTAGTTTTGACAAATGAACACCAGCTACTATAACACCATCATAGTAATGTATTGAACAACAATACTTGCTTCTATGTCTGTGTGCAAGCCACGACTGGGCAGTGCTGTGGCTATTTTGCAGTCCATGCAGCTAAAGTCCATCTATATTCTGATGATACTATTGTGAATTGTATTGTTAATTCAGTACAGCTGGCCATGAGAACATCCAGCTTTCCTTGAATGCTCTAAAAGATGCTCTTATTAATCTTAAACTGGTTCTGAAATAAATAAAACAAAATTTATGCTGTGTACTAGAGATATTGATTACAGTAATATGCATATATTCACTGTGAATGTATCAAACATTGAGAGGGTTACTGAATATAAATATCTAGGCATCTGGCTTGATGATAAATTTTCATTTAAAAATTATATTATCATTCTGCCCTCAGATTTATCACTGGTGATATCATTGCATACTATGTAATAAGGTTGGCCCCCGTTGGAAAGCTACAGCCCTACATCTACTACTGTGCTGGACTGCAACTCTGGACCCTATCAAACTCACTCAAATGACTGGCTTATGCTTACAGTCCCCTGAACTGGGTCTGAATTTGAAAAGGCAGCCTTTTTGTTTACTGTCCTATATTCTTGGAAAAACCTTCAACACACACTAAAAATCAATATTCTACTTACCTGCTGACAGTGCAAAACCACGATTCCAGACCTCTGTTTCAATGTGCAACTTTTAACTGAGCTTTACTGTTTTTGTTTGTTTATTTTACTTAATTCCTGCATTTGTATTGTCATTTTTAACGTTTGTAACTTAACATCATTGTAAATGAAGGCAACCTCAATCATACTTTGAGTTTAATGTTTAAAATGATTGTAGCATCTGTCTTCAGACTATGTATTCATAACGTGCTTAAAACCTGGTGCAGTGGACAACTTTATAATCAGTGTGTGCCCAAACCAGAAACACCTACTACCATGGCAAGCCTAGTTGTTGTTGGACATGAAAATCATTGTCATCAAATGTTATCCAGGGTTTTGTGGAATCATCCAATTCTGACTTTGTTGTCTGTAGACGGGGTTGATTTAAACATGCCATCAGTTTTGCATTGACACACACCAGAACATCAGACAGCTAGTTTACCAGTGTTTGCCACATTGGGTACCTGCAATGGTATACTGTGCAACACTAACCCCCACTTCAGTTGCTAATTGTTTGACGTTGTTATGATGTAACTTCAGTCCTCTTTTTCTAATTTATTGTTAAGCACATCTATGCGGGAAGTGATGAGTATCAGCAGAAGCTTAGAGCACTGAAATTACATGTAGTTCACCACAGTAAATGATTCGAACAGACCAGGATGTTTAACAGTGATATCTTGTGGTCTGTTTTTGTGATGCTGGTAAGTGTTGTTTCTTCAGTAGTTGTTTGTAAACAGTAAAATGCCCATTTATTTTTAATAAATTGATGGTCCACATGTGTACAAAATCCATATCTCCATCTGAGGAAAACTCTTGAAATTGATTTATATATTTAAAAATTAATGATTATGTCTTTGATGCCTTTATAGTGTCCATTATGACTTTACCAATAACTCCTTAGAACAATCTTTTAGATCTAAGGCTGCTCTGATTAATGAGCAACATTCTGCTTCAGCTCTGGGGGAGAGACAGAGAGAGAAGAGTGATTGATTTACTAATTTCACCAGAGAAGAAAAACTCCTCTTGTGAGTTTAAATTAGATGATCACAGACCCTAATCTACTCAGTCTGCTGTCTTTCTTTTCTTCTTATCTCACACAAAAGCCATTTCAAAGTTTCCACAGGGTGTTTTTTTATGAGCTCATGGCTGGATGCTGAATAATTTATTCTGATGTTTGGAGAGAGAAATGATGATGATCCTGTGGCTGTGACACCAGGACTGTCAGACTTCTGGATCTAAAATGAGAATCAGAGAAACTGAGTGAATTAATGTGACTCCTCCATGCTCTTTGATCAACAGCTTGTTTTCTCTAAATACACTAATTGGCAGCAAGACTTTGTGTTTCAGTTATTTGATGTTTTTGGTATATGGCCATATGTTGTGACAAAGTTTTACATGAATTCTTTTCATCATTTTTCATGACTTTTAAAGATTTTGCTGGTAGTTATTATATAGTTACATAACATTTCTGACCATTTTTGTATTGTATGCAGTTCTATTATAATGCTTTTAACTCCTCCAGTCGATATTATGGCAATGAATCCACCCCCCTCTGTTTATTTAATGCAGCAGGGATTTAGACAGCCCGTTTGTAAGAAAACAGAGCAGTTCTTAACTATGGGCCTCAAATTCAAATAGGATTATTTCTTCTTTTGAGTCTCCCGTTCTTTGTATCTCTCTCTCTCTCTCTCTCTCTCTCTCTCTCTCTCTCTCTCTCTCTCTCTCTCTATCTCTTTCTCTCTCTTTCTCACACACACACACATCACGTACACACATACCATAGGGTGCCCCTGGGGACGTTACACCAATGGGACATACATGTTCCATGGTGCCAAATGAGCTCCCAGAATCAGAAAGTGTGTCAGTCGTTGCCTGGCTCTGGAGGCTGTGGGCCCTGTAGAGCTCATATTCCATCAAAGCAGAGCTCAGATCAGAAATCCCTTTCATTTAGAGCAGGCATGCTCACACAAACACAGAGAGCTACAAATTTAGTGTGGTAAGATGGCCTGCTCTGTGTTTGATGTGAAGTTGTTCTGAATTAGTTTTGTTCCAAAAATAAAACCACTTCACAAGAAAAGGAAGATTTTTTTTTTTTTAATTTAAGTTGTGAAAAGCAGCCTTGGAACTGACTGTTCATGTTTGCAACAACCAAAGGTCTGTAAGTAACAGTCATGTCTACTTGCATCTTGCAACACAAAGGAAGGTTTGACAGCAACAAAAAAATTGATTAAGATTCAGAGTAATGGAATTCTGACATAAAGCATGGGCAAACCAACTTTTAAGGCATTTGCACTGCAGGATCTTTGCCAGTGGACAAAGAGCCTTTTGAGGAAAGCAGGAACTGAGTTTCAAGGAATTTAGTTCAAGTATGCTGCTTACAAATACATCCCTGATCCTGGCGTAATACTTTCAGATTTTGCAGGGCTGAAATTCTGAAATTTCGGTCTGACAAAGATGTTGCACCAACATGCTGCAGCAGTAGTATCAGGATGAGGGATGGACATTTCTTTGAGTTGAGTAATGTTTCAAACTAACTTAGGCTTTGTTGTTGACATCACAACTACCTTCAAGAAGAGCGAGATAAAAGCCCCATTCACATAGCACTATTTTCAGGGAACCTCATATGATTTTGAAATTACACCCCAAAGCATCTGTGTTTTGGGTCACTGCAGCACTTTGGCACAGGATAAGCTAATTCGGTATTTCACTCAAATTTGCTGATATTATTCCGCAGATCTGTTGTCAAGACTCTGTGTAGTATCAACGTTTCTGTGGAGGTGTCTGTCCTTCAACAGCCACATTACAGTATATAGTTAAGAGTTGTTTTTTCCCAGTTTCTGCATGTTAGAAGCTTAAATGCACAACTGTAGCTCTTTTAGATCAGCTAACAGATGCTTTGTGGCTGTGCTTGAATATGTGTTGTGTTGCTGTGCTTGAATATGTGTTGTGTTGCTCCTAACTGTCATCGCACTTTTTTTTTTTTTAATTGGTGAGAGTATGTGACAAGAAAAAGTGACATGATAGACATGGACAAACAGTCCATACAAATACAGTAACAAGGCAGTTGTGATGATCAGGATAAACATATAGGAGCAGATCGTCTTAGATCAGGTAGATTATGTGTGGGTGGTGTGTGAGCGTGTATGCATATTTGGGTGTATGAGTGAGGTGTCCTTGCTTATTTTAAACATCAACATAGCTCATCTCACAGCACAGCTGTTGACTGCTTTCAACATATTGTGAGCTGATCAAGTTGTATACTTGTTCAATTGTCTGACAACAGAAATCAGATGTTAAAAAAACAGGACTCTGAAGACCTATTCGCACGGGACTAGTATTATCAAGGGACCTCATGCAATTTAGAAACTGCCCCTTCATGTCTGTGTTTCGTGTGGCACATTAGCACAGGATAAGTGAAGTCTGTATTGTGCTCGTATTAACTAACATTATTCCCCGGATATGATGTCAAGGCTCTGCATAACATCAACATTTCAGATCCAGAGCGTCTGTTCTTCATCAGCCACATTAATTATGTAGCTCAGAGTTGTTTTGCCCTCTTTTGCATGTGCTAAAAGCATAAATACACATTCTTCAATATAGCCGATCTTGCAACACAGTTGTTGACTGCTGCTCAACATACTATGGCCCGCAATCCAAATTTCATGTCCCATTTCTGACAACAGAAAACTGATGTATTCCCCAAATCACAGAGATGCTGATTCGCACAAGAATAATATTATCACAGGACTTCTATGTTTGGTGACTGGTAGGTCGTTTGCGGTGGAATTGTTACTTTACAAATGATAGACGGGGCAGATTCGCATGAGATTAAGATCACGCACAAATTCCGCTATTATTACAGATCACTAGAGGTCCCTGTGTGAATAGAGCTGGTCTGCTTTTTTGTTTGATTCATTACATCCCATGCAGAATCATGCAAAATAAATACAAAGGAGATGTTAAATCTCTGTTGTTGTTTTCTCATGTGAGAAAATTGAATTTCAAACCCTGGTGTTGTTTTTTAATCCATCATCTAATTTGCCTGATCTCCATGGTTCCTTCTAAAAAGTTGTATGAGTCTGTATTTTACATTAATTATAACAAAAAGTAATTGTTTTTATTTTTTATTACTTTTTTCAATGTTCAGCAGTGATTTTTTTGAGTTCCTTAGAAATTCAGTGCAAAAGAAGTTCCATATTTGATCAAACTTATTAATTTGATGATGATGGCATAGCAAAATTTTTAATATCTTCGCACAATGGACAGGTTTCACTGCAACAACTCAAAGAGAGAGAGAGAGATCGAGAGAGAGAGAAAAGGTAGAGAAAGTAAATAATGCCAAGATGGAAAGCAGCAGATGAAAATGAGGAGCAGAGTGACAAAGTGACAGATGGAAACCCTCACAGCTCACAGCATGTTTCTACTCTCTGGAGATAGAGGGAGATGTGTCCTCATTGACCTTGTCATGAGAGCCATGGCTCATTGTTATTGTTCTGTAGTTTGCATAAGTGCAATCAGTCACTCAGGTTTCAACACTGTGTGTCACAGCACGTATCCATCTGTGTGTGCTGGCTTTGTGACAACAGCAAATATATTTAAAAAAAATCGTAATTTCCGAGATGCCAATTTAGTATTTATAATTTTTTAAATAGTACACATGCATGTTGATTTTGGATTGATATCATATTTTAAACCCGGACATATCTGTTGCATCCGATAGGTTATAAAAACCTTGTGATAGCGGTGTATAGTGGAGTCCTTTACAGACCTATCTCAAACATTTGATTTTTTCTTAAAACAGGTAACATTTCAGATATTTGTCATAACAATATTGTACTAAAAATCAGCAGCAAAATTCAAGAATCCTAATAAATATTCTGTCGTAAAAAACAAAAAAGAAATAACTATATTCTCCACAGAATGGACCATGATGCAATGCACTAACAAGATGTGCCTAGTGGTGAAGAGAAGCACCTCCCCCCTCTCTTTCTCTCACCACTTGTCTTAGGTAATGATGTGCAGCATTCTATTCTCCATTCTCAATTAGGACTCAGGTAATGGGTTCATGACCTAATCTTCATGGTAACAGATGCATATCTGTAGGTTATTACTGAGCTGTGACTTCAGTGTTGAGCTTTGGTTTTAGCATAATTACATGTTGCACATTGGGAATATAGGTACAGTGTCTTGCAGAGAAATTAAATTTTCTTTATTTTAATGGCTTTAAGTGTAGCCACTTAATCAAGTATGAAACGAGATTACAGAATGGAAGTGAATAACTAAATCAAATCACATACACATCAGCCTTCCCTCTTGATGCTATGACCAGAAGAACTGTATTATTTACAGTAAATGTGCAGATACTGTGCGACAGTTGCACTCTGATGCTAATGACTTTTGGAGCTCCAGTTTCCCTTGATGTTTCTGTCCTGAATAAAGTCCTTTTTATGTCTCTTTCTAATGACTCAATCCCAGTGGTTTCTGTAACACTATACCCACAGCTGATTATTTGTGGCTCTGCAGAGAGCATTTGATTTATGGGTGTTTTGTTCTTTTTGTACTTGGACAATCTGCTCCACCTCTCCAGTTAACCAAACTAAAGCAGCAAACAGCATCTGTACTCAGCTCCAGTGATTCTGATTTTGAGTTGCAAGAATTGTCTCATTGATCCGTGTTCTTGGCTGCATTTGAGATTGCTGTGTACTACTTTTATATTCGCCAGTGGCTGTGACAGTGCACACTAATAGCCAATCCAGTCATCAGATAGGATGTAAATGCTTTCACATCTTCTAGACAATAAACTTTATTTATTTAGCACTTGTCTAGTTGTTTGTGAGTGCTTTATATTTCTGTCGATGAGCACCAGCTGATTGGCAAAACATATCATCCTTACATTTCTAATTTAAAAAATATAGCCTGTTATACACAGCAAAGGGAAACCTTACTTACATTTGAATTGAAGCATTATTGATGTTATGCCAGAGCTGTCTTGGTCACTGATACTGTCTGCCTTTGTCTGTGATGTTGTTTTTGTTGTCACTACTGCATTGCATTTTGAGATATTAATGCCAGCAGTGTCCAGTGCTTGCATACTGTAATAATGCCTGGAAATGGTATGCATCTCACGCACTATTGGTTTCATACAAAAGACGAAATCTCACATTCTTCTTTTAGCATTTTTTGAGGTAGTCTACAGCCATGCTAGCAACTCAGTGAGGTGCTACTTAAGCACAGTGGTGTTTGGAGCTACAGACCAATGCTGGCATGCTAACATGCACACAATGACAGTGCTTACATGCTGATTTTCCACTGGTGTCAGCCTTTTCATCATCTTAGTAGCAGTAAACTCAACATTCAGCTGAGGCAGATGAGAATATAGAATAATAGTTTTGAAGGGATATTATCATAAACCAAAGTATTAGACATATTGAAATGTTGATCGGATGGTGCTGCTAGATGATAAATTGAGGGATCACCAAAGTTATTGCTGTTTATCCTGAGAGGGGCATAAATGTTTGAGTGATGTCAATCCATCCATGAAAATGGTGGACCAAATGACAGACCAGCATTGCCATCCCTAGAGCCTTCCCACCCAATCTGTTCTGCAGTTATTTTTCCATTTTACTATCTTGAAAAAAGTTGTTGTTGATTTGTTGTCAGCATGTGCACCCACTAACAATCCCATGATGGTTTGGGTTGAGTCTCTTGATAATTCAGAGGCTGTACTGTATTCCTATATTATTTATAGGTATATGTTTTTGAACACTATCTTTATTGGTTTTTCTTTGAACAAACAACAGTGTTATTCTGCAGTATATCATATTGTAAGTTTTTACTTTAACAAAGAGACAAATCTCAACCACCATCCCCTCCACACACATTTGTTCTCTCTCTTAGCAGCTCCTTTGCATTTAGAGCACAAATCAATATAATGCATATGAAAAAGTCAATACAAAATACAGTTCATTGGCACCTCCAACAGAGTAAAGATATACCACACTATCACTACACAGTATCCTGCTCTGAGTTTTCCTCCTATCTTATATCTCCTTTTTTTAATATATATATATATATATATATATATATATGAAGTCATCAAATGGCTTCCAGACTCTTGCATACACATCCATTTTTTCCCAAAGCATATGCTATTCTCTCCAGTGACATACACTGTGCCATACTCTTGACCCAAGCAGTGACCAGTTTTCTTCCAATTAAAAGCTATCGCTTGTTTTGCCTGCAGTATAGCAAAATCAATAAATGCATATTCTTTGGTTCTCAACTTGAGATTCTGTTGGAAACAGGTGTACCAGTATCATTTTGGAGTTTAATGGAATAGTCACAGACAAAATTGTTGAAATGTCTGAGTACGTTTAAGTGTTCCTTGCGCCTCATTACAGTTAAAACATGTGTCGGGTATATTGCTGTTATATTCATTCAATCTGACAGAGGTTACGTAGGTCTGCATCAGCCAGTTGTATTGGAGTGGCTTTAAATTAGTGTTGGCTGTTTGTGTCTGAGCCTCTTCACACACTATGCTACGATCATTATTTGAAATGCCCTCTTTTAAGTCTGCCTTCTGTGTATCCAGTTTGAATACTGAAGTCTCATTAGACCCAGAATCAAGCCAGCGGTATATTAATGAAATCAGACCATTACTACTACAGTTCTTAGTAATAATTTCTTCCAAAGTATATTAATAGATCATCGTGTCAGTCTTAACATGGGATTGGCAATTCAAAATAAAATTTGCTGTGATGACGCCGGTAATGAGCTCAACCCCAGAGTAGACATCACATAACCTCAGTATTGCAGTAATGCAGTTATAATCACAGCCCTAGTTAGTGTCACTATTGGTAAACCGATATCGATTCCAAATAAGATTTAACAGTGGAACAAAATCTGAGGTCTGAAGAAAATTTAGTTCTACTCTCTTCTACACTATTATGAAGAAAAAAAAAGACTTGCTAAAGTATTTGTGCCAGGTGGTTTCTGAGCTCTATACATCTTAAATTCATTCTACTGATTATCTCGCAGCCATGCTGCCTTTATGCTGTAGCACCTGGGGAAAAGTAAAACAAGTTAATGGACTCCTGTCCACTTCTATGGGGTCGCATATCCACACTGGTAGCTATGACTCCAGATGATAAATGATAAATAGTGTTTTACCCTCAAACAGTGTTGATCTGATGCTGGTAGTGTGTTTCAATTCCATCCAAGAACAAAAAAAAGCAACAAAAAAAAAAGGGGTGGGGGGGTGGGGAACTAGAGGAGGCGTCACTAAAGCACAGACAAAGACAACATGATTAAACTCCATCATCTTTGATCCAGGTATGGTCTATGGTGCCTGACCTTAATCTCACTGTTGGTGAAAGAGCCAGAGATTTGTCAGAGCTCAGTGGACCACAGTCAGTCCAGCAGCCCTTTGTCTTCTTGGGTTAGAAGGCCTCCGCTGGGACACATGCCCAACTATTAGTTCAGTCTCTCTGGAAGACATGGAATAGAAGAAACAGAAAGCAAATGTTTAAGTAAAAACTTTCAGGCTGGCTGTGAGTGAACTGAGGGAAGGATTTCATGTTTTTGCATATGCAAATATGCATGCTCCCTGTTCCCATGTGTTAACTTATGTGTGTCTCTTTTGGTTCCCTTGAGGTGAATGATTTTGAGTTTTTGAGAAAATGGTATGTTGAGGCGGCACACCACAGTGTTGTGGGTGTCAGGGAGCAGATGTCTCTTTTTTTTTTTAGCACTTTTCCATCCTGTCATGGTGTCCCATCATCCCAGATGGATGCTGTCACGCAGCTTAATGATGCCTGTTTTCCCTCATGGGCTCTGGCTATAGCAGCAGTTTACATGCAGAGCAACAGACAGACAAGCTGTAACACTCACCCACACGCACACACTCACGCCCTTATTTATGTCTGAGTGCTGTGTAATTATACAAACATAGCACTCTCAACAGCACAAATTAGGGTTTCTATAACTTGTAATGAGAGGTGGGTGATACGAGGAGAATTTATATTGTGAAAATTATAGCATCATTTTCTTTGATAGTAATGTGTTATTTTGTTATGTAAAATATAAAATATAAGTTTAAAAAAAGGAAATGCAGTTATTCTCAAATCTGTTCTCCTCACTCACTCACTGTCAGACGTAATCGTAAATGTCCTGTAGGTTCAGTTCAGTTCAATTTAAGTTTATTCACAAATCCTATCTGAAGCTTAAAAAATAAAGGGAGAACAAATGATATTAAAAATAAAAGTTTATTAACACATTGTCTAGATTTGAAGAAGTTCATGTATTATTATTCAGTAACATTTACAACGTACAAATCACCTAAAGGCTCATTTATGCTAAGCGTTAGATGTGCATACGGGTATGGACGAGCCTTCTGTCCATGCCCTGCATTCATTTTTGTGCCTGTCTTTTGAAAGCTTTCAGATACGGGCCATACCAGCAAAATGGAGCAGTACCACAGTAGTTTAGGAGGCACGGTAACATATAGTTCAAGCGAGACATGACCACAGGACACGAAGGAGAAGTTTTAAAAATCCTAAAGTATTGGAAATGATGTTGGTCATCAGTTAGTTACTGAAAAGAATTCTCCATCCACGTCGCGATGTACTTCATGGCCACACAGACCACCCCCTTCTACAATGCTGCCTCCGCTTTTGCCTCTGTCTCAAGAGGTACATTATAACAACCACCCCTCACGTCGCCATGTTTGTTGTTGTCAGAAACCTTTGACTCTTCTTCTTCTTTGGGGTAACTTTTGACTCTGAGTGGCACCCTGTAGTGGGTGTATTGCTTAACATGCCAACTAGGGTTGTAAATAGTAAGCACTTTGTTTAATTGATCATTGGTAACATTTAAAATCAATTAATTGATTAATCATTATTTAAAAAAACAAAGATTTTGCTAATACCATATTGCATATTTTCTGACAGCAAAGCCTATGAAACAAACAAAGACATAAAGGCTTACATACTGTATGTGACACTTATACTTGAATATCAGACAACATATGAAGCACACTTATAAAAATAATCTCTGCTATATTTCAGATCCTTATTTGACAGTCAATCAGTAAAATTTTACTTGATCAATCAAATCCTTCAAATATCAATTAATTATTATCATCCCTAATGCCAACATGAAGGATGGATGGGAGTATGTGGGCGGTGACGGTCTTCACCCCAATGTTAATGTGATCGACTTATCTATTTAAATACATAAATGGGGCATAAATGAGCCTAAAGACTAACCAAAGACCCAAAGAAGCTAAAGACTAAGCTAACCTAAGCAAAAAAAAAACAAAAACTACGTAATGGTCCTTTCATCAGTCTAAACTTTGATTAAATAGGTAAGATACAATAAATAGAAATATATGGCAAGTCAAAATAACGTAGAATTGAAATGAATTTCAGACCAGAGAAACTAGTTTAGACGTCCCCAGCCATTAAGGATATCCAAGCTCTGATATATCCTAATAGCAACTGCTGCCTCAGGCTCTTTTTAAAAAACAGACACAGATAATGACATTTTTATAGTATTATCAATCTCAATCCACACCTGTGGATCTCTGCAAGCCTCACTAAGGCTTATTCATTTATCTTTACATTTTATACCCTTCATGGTGTGCTTTTTTTGTAGATTTATATGCATGTGAGGGAAAGTAAATTTGAATAAGGTCACAAAGTCTGTCATTCAGCACGTAACAACATTATACATTATAAAAGAAAAGAAAAATGTTACATTCGCTAAGCTCCCTATATATGGATTAAAATGAGCCACTGGAGCCTCATCACAAAATACTACCCAAAGGAAACAAACCACAATGCACTTCCTCACTACCCCTTCACTAGATGTACATCTTGGATATACTAATACAACTATTATTAAAAAACATATTTTTATTTTTATGGCATTACCACTTACTACAGTCAGTACACCACTGAAATCCGCTACAGGGTTGAATTGACATGTCCTCGACACAAAGTCAGTGAAAACTGAACATTATACTGTAAGCTTTGCAGTCATTGGATTTATTGCAGTGCTGTTCTATTGAATTGCATCTAATAAACTGGTGACTCAGTGAATCCACCGCCTATGATTTTTGCTCATGATTTATTAACGCTCCCTACCTGACTTCCTATGTCTTTATATACAGCGTATGTCAGTGTATGTGTTTGGTTTTGCTCAGCAGAGCATTGGATTTCATGATTAATGATAGTGTCAGTCTCAATTTCCTTCCCCTGGCCCTGCTCCATGCCATAAACAGTATTCATAAATATTGACCATGGCTGCATGTTGCTGCTGTTTAGGTTTTTGTATCTTAATATAGTGCAGCTTTGTACTTTCTTAACAAACGTTTTGACCTATATCAACAACAGCACACATGTAATCCATAACATTAATGGTGCCTCTGTTCCATTGAAATGTTCCCATGAGCCAGTGTGCACAATACCAGGCCTCTGAATCTGGTACACCTTAATAGAATGCAGACATTATGAATGTTGTCACACCTGTGTTTCACAAGTCAAAGTGTCCGCTGCACAAATTGTATATTTTCAAGTCCAGAGTGCACACAGGAAGCTCATAAGGAAGACGAACCCAAAGCAATACTTGTCCCCACCTTCTGTTGTTTGTGTTCCATCCTCTGGTTAGTGGTTCAGCAAAACAACATGAAGACAAGGCGTGTAACTGTCTTATAGATTTTTACAATATCTGGTATCTTAAAAGTACCTCAAACTTAATCCTACCAACTGGGGTCCCACAGACCCCAGAGATATATCTCACTGGTGCTCTATTCCATCATCATAGCTTTTCATGACTTTGTCAATCAGCTTGTTCATAATGACTTGATGTCATTGTTTTCTGTTTTTACTAATGCTTCTTTAAAAACACCAATGTGTTGGGATCCTGTGGGACCCCAGTCAAAAGCATCCAATTCCACTTATGCAGTTTTAATAGATGGAACTATTTATTGACTGAGTTAATGTTGCCATGGTTTCCTAATCAAGGGGCTTGAGGCATTCATTCATTTTGAAGGAGACAGACTGATTCAGCAGACAGATTTCCTCATGTGCTCTGTCTGATTTTTATATTACACAAGATGCGATTTTAACTTTTGTAACATAATTATAATTTGTTTTTTGGTCCAGATGGCATTGATTACATAACTAATAATATTAGAGACAAAACTAAGTTAACATTTTGCTATGGTGTTTGTTTCTTAAAGCTAGGTGTCTCTGAGGGCTGTGTATTGTAAATAAGGTGATATATTGCTTTTTTAAATCTAATTTTCAGAAAACTGACATAGCACACCACCATATGCATCAAATCCGAGTTAAAAATTTACTGTCTCATGCAATCAGAACAGTGAAGATAGATAACAACACTGCTATCTAGGAGTCAGGGTTTTTAAACACAGTACAAAATGAACCACTACCACAAATCTTTGCCTGTATCACCATATCACCATACAATATTTTTGAGAATTGATACAGTATCACAAAACATAGTATCACGATACCCAAGTGAATCAATATTTTCTTACAGCCCTAGTGTCAATGTGTCCTTCATTGTTTTGTTACAACACATTACAAATGTTACATTTCCTCATTTTTAATGGATGTTTTACAGTACTTTATCTTGTGCCAGATGTCCTCATCTGCCTGATAATCTATTTTAATCAACATCTTTTAAATATCAGTGTGTTTAAATCAGTCCAAAGACAGTTATTTAACATTGGGGTGAAGACTGCAGGACAGTAGACAGACCTCAGTTGTCAATGAAAGCCCAAAGGCTGTCACAACATCAGTAGAAACAACAACATCCATAGAAACCAATGAATCTGAGACCGTTATAGTGTCAAGTGCAAAATACAAGCAGAACACATTTCTTTTCCAGCCTGGATTTAGAGGTGAGGCTGACTAAACCACGGAGGGAAAACAAGTGACTGTTGGACATTTCAGACACAAGCTATTACAAACACAGCGCTGTGTACACTGTAAAAAAAAATCCTAATTTTACGGTTAATAACTTTAAATTTTTACAGTTTTTTTCTGTTTTTTAAAAATAGTATACAAAACTGTAAAATTACAGACATTATCTGCAAATTAACAACCTGGTTGTTTTTTTTAAGTATTATGTCAATAATGACAAATTACGTTTATTTCTCATTTTTTAATGGAAAAATTACTGTATTATTATACATGATCCTTTCTGCTCTTTTAAATAACAGTCAATTTTATGTTAAATGACAGTAATTATCTGTAACTAAATATGTAGCTTGTTATATAAGGGTTTATGTCCATACTAACAATCTAATGTTTTTCTCTGTAATTTCAAGGTAAATCTCATTATTTTTATATTTATGTGTACTTTTACATTCAAACAAATTCTGTAAACAAATTTAGCAAACTTTTTTCATTACATCAAACATGACGCAATTAAAAAAATAAAATGAAGAGTGTATATCAAAATCTGCTATGCTCTTGAGGTTGAAACTTTCAGGCATGTTGCACCCCTGCCCAGCCAATCAGTGATGTCACAGTAGTCCAGGCAGGAAGTAGTAGCAGGAAGTTTAAGAATGTTGATCTTTAAGTTCTTTACAGCAGCAACACGCTTTAAAGTTTCAATCTCAATAGCAGAATTTTTTCGCTATATGTCATTTAGTGTGGACATACTATTAAAAGTGTTCAGAATAACACAAATGGCAGTGATGCAACAAACTTTATCATTATTTATTTATTTATTGATTGATTTATTGATTTATTTATTTATTTATTTTACTTTGTTACATTTTATTCATACACAGCAATGAAAAAACATTTGGCCAATTAATTAAATATTACAGTCAACAAATAAAATTAAATACACATTTCATTTGTTTTCTTGAAATCATATTTTCAATACCATGCTGAGACAACTGCCACACACAATATTGCTTTGAGCATGATTGGTTGATGAGGATGTCAGTCAAAGAAACGGGCCAATCACAACTGTGCGCGCCTTCATTTGAAACTACGTCTGTTTGAATCGGTTTCAATGGGCGCGGCAACAGCTCGACTCGGTGGTCCACTCGTAATCCGCCTGGATTAATTTACATCTGCTGCACATAATTCTTATACTGGAACATCAGGTAAGAAAAACATTTCCCTCTTATTTTCTGTAACGTTAAATTCATAACCAAAGGTAATGCTTGTGATTTCATGTCCATAACTTAAAGACTGTACCATTATAAAACCGTTAGGTTAGCTAACATTAACTGTCGAAAAAGTTAGCTAACTATACAGGTCACTTTATCTCCTGCCTGTGTGTGTGTGGTGTGTGGTGTGTGTGTGTGTGTGTGTGTGTGTGTGTGTGTGCGCGCTGTCTGTGTG
>JAJHUR010137152.1:0-13062 GCA_027495735.1 Lutjanus campechanus | reverse complement strand
TGTGTGTGTGTGTGTGTGTGTGTGTGTGTGTGTGTGTGTGTGTGTGTGTGTGTGTGTGTGTGTGTGTTTTCGTATCTTTTGTGTCACTTTCTGTGTTTGTACGTTAAATTTGCATCTGTGGTTCTTTTTAATTGTTTGTGTCTCTGTTTGTAACTGCTTTTTGTGTGTGTTGTGTTCACGTTTTTCACCCTCTGTATGTGTGTGTGTGTATGATTTTATATTTGTGTCTGTGTTCATGTTTTCCAGTTTGCACTTTTGTGTCTAAATAATGTGTTTGTATATTTTATTCCACCTCCTGACTGTGTGTTCATATTTTTATGCATATTTTAAGTGTGTACTTGTACATCTCTGTGTTGTCCTTTCATTCATATCTTTTGTGCTCCTCTTCTGATTTTTGTGTCTCTGTGTCTGTCTGTTTAGTTTAGTGTCTGTGTTGTTGTTGTTGTGTACTTTCCTCTCCCTGTTCATGAATGTCATTATTTATATGGACTTTTATGTGTGTGTCTGTGTGTGTTTCTGGGTGTGTACATGTTTTAGTGTGTGTGAGTCTGGATGTATACCCGTGAGCCTGTAATTTTGTGTGCCTGTGTATGTTCTTGTGTGTGTGTGTGTGGGAGGTGTATATATATGTGGGTTTGTGGAATGTTTGTGTGTCTGCGTGTTGGTGCGTAATTTTGTGTACCGTCATTGCGTGTGTATGTGTGTTTATTTATGTATGAAGTGAGCATTATCTGCAGACACACAGCTGTATATGTGTGTGTGTGTGTGTGCGTGTGCACATATATACAGTGAAACACACACTCACAATGCCTTCATCTCTGACATAACTGGTTACCATGCATACTGTGCGACTCTGACTATTATGGGGTGTTCTTTGTTTTGTCACGATGTGCCCTGGTATGGAATGGGAGGGGGGAGGGGAACAGGGTGTGTGTGTGTGTGTGTGTGTGTGTGTGTTACCGTGCGCAAATGTGTGTGTGTGCTTGGAAGGGGGGGGTGCATACGTGTGTGAGAGGGAGGTATGTGTGTTTTGGTGTGTGTGCGTGTGTGTGTGTGGAGGTGGGGTGGAGGGGGTGTAGCAGGGAAAAGGGTGTGTGCGTGTTTGCATGTGTGTGTCGAGCAGAGGATCGGGTGGGGGTTGGGTGTGCGTGTCTGCGCGGACGTGCGAGCACATAATGTGTGCATGAGAGAGGGTGAGCGAGTGCATGCATGTGTTTTTGAGAAGGTAAGAGGGTAAAAGATAAAATGGCGGCTCGTGTGTGCGTGCATGCAGGCCTCTCTGAGGCGGAATCCCAAAAGTTTTTAATAAAATCTGTCTTTCCCTACTTTTGCTCACAACATCATCTGTTAATTAACCATTTATTCAGCATGTATTTTCACATGTCACGCTCAAAGAGTTTTGATTTGTTGTCACACCACCGCCTGAGAGGAGACAGAAAGAGGAATTATATGAATAATCATGGTAACACAAAACATGAAGGAACTCAGAGGTCAAAAACTGTAGGAACACCAAGAGACATCACTTCCTGTAACTTAAGTTTGAGGTTAGACTGACTGTGCAGTCTCTTTAAAGCGGAGGTGCCAAATGTTCAGTCTGTGGGCCAGAACCAGCCAATCAAAAGGCCCAATTCACTGAATGACAACACAAAGTTCAACATGTAAAAGAAAAACACACATCAGTCATTAATTCCAGACCAGAATGCAGTGTCAGGCTTTAGCTTTCACTTTAGTTTGTGTGGTACCACGCAGGTTGTGTAAATGACTGCAAAATTAAAAGATTTTCCAGATATAGGTCAAGTTGTTTGAATCATAAAGAAGTAAAATACTATATTGTTGTTTAGTCCTAAAATACATGAAGGTTTTGTGTCCAGTTTGTCCAATTTGTAGATCCACTGAACAATCTGGACATTTTAATGCACATCTGATGTAGACTGATTAGAAACTAGAGAAGACATCTCAGGCTGTTCGTCATCTGTTTAAGTAAATAGATGGTTCGTTCGTTCTGAACGTTTTCAGAATGTTCTTTCTTGAACATCTTTACGCAAAAAAGGCCCATTAACTAAAATGAGTCTGACACTCCAGCTTTAAAGGACCATACTTGTGATTTTGTATGTTTTAAACCATTTATTAAATAACATGAATACACGACTACCAGAGGTGGGACGTAACAAAAGTACATTTACTCTGTTATTGTACTTTAAGTAGAGTTTTCAGGTATCTGAACTTTTCTTGACTTTTCCCTTAAAGACATACCTGTACTTTCTACGTCTTACGTTTTCAAAACAGGGTTGTTACATTAGCGTTTTTGCATTTTTAATGTAGGTGAATTGTTATTATTAATTAATTGTATTTTACATCATTGTGGTCCACCCTTCCAACATCAAGACTGCTTTCGACCTAAATGGAAGAGACAATAGCACATAGAAAAGATGATTGTAGCACATTTCACGCACAACAGATGTAACGAGAGAAAACAGACAGAGAGGGAGAATCAACTGTGGAGAAAAGGTGAGGTTCAGTTAACTTTGCACACAGACAGCTGGTACTGATGTCATTCAGATGGCGACTTATTACTTTTACACATTTCAGAGCCTGTATTTTTTCGTTTTACTTGCATAAATAAGTTCAATCAGTACTTTTACCAGTCGCACTTTACATAAGTGTCTGTGCTTCTGCTTGAGTACAGAATGTGTTTGTGTAATTACGCAGTCAATGCTGTAATGTTCCAGACGTGTGGACTTGAATCACAAATTCGAAAACTCAGACTTGACTAAATCAAAAAAGACTTGCAACTCAACTTGGACTTTAACATTAATTACTTGTGACTTCACTTGAACTTGAGCCTTTTGACTTGAAAATACTTGATAGAGGATTAAAAAGTATTTTAAAAGTGTGAATCCATGATTCACTTCATCACCTGAATCAACGTTAACAATGTTAATTGCCAGTGAGTCAACGTTTGAAGTTGCACAAAGAATGGCAAGTCAAGGATCTGTTGGACTTAAAAATTGGGATTTGACTTAAGACTTACCTGTCTTGACTTGGGACTTGAGTGCAAAGACTTGAGACTTATTTGTGACTTACAAAACAATGACTTAGTCCCACTTCTATTCATGTGTCACCCTTTCTTTCCGAGCAGTATCTGGTTTCGATTCCTTTCTGTGTGGTATAAAAAAGTCACTTTGCAGACTTTTGACACTTGGTTGAGTTCTACAATCTGTTAAGGTTTATCAGTTCAGTCAGGCTTGAAGGCCCAAAAGCACAGAAAGCGTCTGACGCGTGCGTTATGAAGTACAGCTATTGCTTAAAATGGCTGAACGCACATCAAAAGCATTATGAGGTGTGTCAAAACTGTCTTGACGTCCCTTCTCCGACCTTGTTCCGATTCTGCATCAAGTTTTTTTCGTGCAGCTGCAGTACCTGTTTGCAGAGATCTAAGACATATAAAGGGGGAGGATTAGTTGTGCTTTATGTGACTTTCACCCACCTGGAAGAAAAAATAAAAAATGAAATGAGATGTCTACAGGGACGTTCTGCCAGCCAACTGACTGAAGCAGCAGCACAGACCCAACATTACAGGCAACTCAGGTAGAAATGTCTAGAAAATAAAGGAAAGTAACCGTGAAGCACAGAAACTTGTGTCTGCCTACATGCATATATAGCGATCTTTTCCCAAAATACTGCTGGTTCTGTTTGTCTTTCAAATCCGATGCCTGCAGTGCACCGTCGGAGCATCTATTGACACGCATCAAATGAGATGGGTCAGAGTGAGGACAAATTTTTCAATCACTTTTCAGTCTGCCAATAAACTTCATTAACATGACACCAAGAAGTTCAAAGTTTAATGTAGACTTTACGTTCACTGTTATGGATTTCACAACTCAACCATCAATAGCGTGCTAATTGATTTTTATAGTCTACAGAAATAAACAGAAAACAATTGCTGCCTGATACATCGGAATAAAACTGGAAAACTGATACATTCTTTAAGGTTCAGGGTCTGGGATCAAGTCTGAAATAATTATCAAAGCTTTGGCCAAAAACAGTCAGACAGATGAATGAGATATAATCTCTTTGGCAGTGTCCATGTCACAGCATGGTGGAGTCTCAAGGATCGTCAGGTCAGGTTCTTGTCTGTTGCCTGTTCTTGTCTCTGTCAAACGTGCTTGATAATATTGTCTGCAGTCAAACAGAAGAATTGTGCCTCTGTCAAGATGGAAATTGTGCTGGTTTATGCCATATATCACCATATTGTCTGTTTGTGGCCCTAAAGCTAAGAATCTCAATCAAGTCTCTTAAGCTAAGACACAGCTTTCCACCGAGTGGAATAGAAATCCAAAGACACGCACAAAAAAATAAGAAAGGTGAACTGAAGTCAACCCTCGGCTGCACTTTTCCGAGACCGAACTGAACAGAATCTTTCGCTCTGTGTCTCTCTGCTTCCTGTGATAAGTGTGACAGAACCCCGTGGTCATCTTTTCTGGTCTTGCCCCAAGCTCAAGAGTTTCTGGGACATGTACAACAGACAGCTAATCCCCGACAGTCTCTTTGTGATATTGGGTTGCTCCAACTACTCCTTGACTCTTCGCCCAGCGTTACAACAAGCCCTCATGTTTGGTATGGTCACAGACAAAAGGGCTACCCTGAGAGAGAAGAAATCTTTTTCACCAACTAGCACTGTTTCTTGTCTACACCTTGAAGAAATTCGATACACTCTGTCCAATGCCCGTCCCTAGTTTCATAACATTTTGGAACCCTTGATAGAACATAACAGGAGTGTCAACTTGGGAACAAACTGGGACTGGACTATACTGTACAGCAGCCAATCTTCTATAGCCCACCCAAACCTTTAAGCAGAACAAGACAAACACGAGACTAATCGTGCCATTGACGAGATACAGTATAAGATACATTCAGGTGTCAGGTCACCAAATACTGTGTAACACCTGTTAAACTAGGTCAGATAAATGAAGAATAACATGTAATTTCATTCTGTGGCTTTTAGCTCCAATTACTTTTTTAAAAATTACTCTTGTATTATTTTATGGAAATCTTAAAAATGTTTTATTTATTCATTTATTTTTAATTACCTCTTACAGCCCACCTACAGTAATTTCATTAAAGCCGCGGCCCACACTTCAGGAATCACTGCCGCACGGTATTGTGTTTTGCTTTAATCCACCAGGTTTTCAGCTTTTTTGGCCTTCATCTTGCACCGTCCTTCGCCTCCCTGGAATCTATTGCTGACCTTACCTGTGGCAATTGTACAGACTGACATGCATGTGCACTTTTCTTTGTTTTATTTTGGTCTCCTCTATAATACACTTGTTTTGTGTGTCATAACAAAAAGAGAAAGAAATCATTAATATATAGATTAAAAGATAAATGTGACCTTCTTGGAACAGCATCATGGGAAAGAATACGTTTAAAATGTCCTAGATGGAATTTAAAAATGACAAACCATGCCTAATCAATCAAGCCAATTAGAAAGTGATAAGTTCTCTGTTGCAAATGAATGTGTGCTGTCTCCCAGAGTTGTGTAAAATCAACGATGAATGACATCAGATGAGTTCCCAGTGAGGTGACAGCTGGGATTAACAACATAAACGATGCCAAGAAAGCCTGTAAGAGAAGGAAAAAGAAGACATGATGCACTGAGTGACATTATATGATACACAGTGCAGCACAATGTCTCACAGATGACTGGCTGTTACATAAAAAACACTGCAGATTGTATGGAGAGAGGCAGCTGTGACAAACCGACAGACGTAACATCCAGTTTGGCTGAATTTGTGTAAAAATTTTAACTAAATCCAGAGGGAAAAGGCCTCATAAGACGCTCAGCTGCTGCACAGCGTCACTGCCCCACATCTGAAAGACTTCCCATCAGCCACTCATGTCATTGATTTCTTCAGTGATCAGTATGTACGGCTACGTACGTCCTTGTACCACGACTTTGACATTCTGATGCAGCTGCAAACACGTGATTAAGTTACAGTGACTAAACCCAGAAGATACGCGCAGCTCTGGTTAAAAAAATATGGTTCAAGCAGAATACGTTGCTCTGTTTCTAGAAAGATCATTTGCCATGGATGGAGAGCATGCCAGACTGTGCAGGTATCCAAAGACCAGTCATTAAATAGCCCAGGAGGCCTCAGGAAACCCTCACTACAGGTGGAGATCATGGCTCATCTCCGTTCCTGTGCTCACACAGCACACATTTGGAGCAGTTTATTGGAACTGTGGAGCTTTTACTCCTTTGATTAAGCTGAGAGCTTAAAATACAGATCTGGAGCTTTCTCCAAAGCTGTTTAAAAGGACCAATCGTACATAAAAATGTAGGTATCCAAACTCTAACCCATTTGTAAGCAGTTTGGAACAGCAATGCAAAGTTTTGCTGGACTCTTGGGACTGCATCGCTAAAGATTTATTTCCTAAATATGTTAAATAATGTCAGTCTTTTTTTAAATCCCTGGCAAACAAGCAATTGCACAGCATGCACATTCGACATTTACAACTAAATATAACCAAATGACATGTCTGCAATCACACCAGATGATTGTTATTAAAAGTTAAACATGCAGTACCTCATGAAACTTTCATACATAAACTTGTCTTGATCTCACCACCTACCGATCGTCCGGGGGTTTCTAAATGCAAGATAGCTGCTTGAACGCCAGCGGGTACAGCCACTAACAAACCTGTGCCCCATACTTTTTTTTTCAAGGACATGCTTTACCAGAAACAATGCTCTCTCCTCCTATCCTCCTCAGTAGTAGGCTCCAGACTTCAGCATGTCACCACCCCAATATGAAGAGCTACTCTGAAGACTTTAGATTGGATCTGCAGTGAAGGTTTTTTGTTAAAACTCTAATTGTTCCCACCCAGGTTCAACAACAAAAGCTGGAAGGTCGTCCTCTATTGAGTGAAGTGTTTAGAGACTGACTCGTGAGTCTATAAAGGGCTAAACTCAGCCTTTGCTTACTGGGGCAACAGACATGACAAGAAGACAGATTGACCTCAGTCTTCTAAACATGGCTGTGGTCCTGTTTGCGACCATAAAGGCAGTAGATGTGCTGTGCCTGAATGTTGCATGTGGTACAAAATAAGTGATATGCACGTATTAGCTTACTGAATGATCTGAAGACAGCTGATCGTTCGCTGCACATTTGATTGTGTGAACTGCAGTCGCTCTCAATGGCCCCGTTTACACCTGGTGTTAACATGCGTCTTGGGTGAGAATGCGTCTCCACATGCATACTGACCGACCAGATCGGATCTGACTTCCTCGCTCTATATGCAAATGAACACAAAGCTACATCATTTCCATCTGCAAAGACCAAACGCATTGTTTCTTTTAACTGGCAGCCCAACAGTAGCCGACCAAGAAAGATTAAGTTTCTCCTCGCTCAGCAACTCTCAAAATTGTGCAATTTTTAAAGGGAGTTTGGGGATATTGTGGTTACTACTGTAGCTCAATGGTGACTTCAGTGCAGTCTGAGCCATGAGATCACCCACGATGCAGGTTAACAAAGCGTCTGTAGACTTGTCTTGGTAGACTACGCCGTCTGAATACAGCACCAACATTCTAACTAACAGGGTTAAATGCATCTTCTCATGGCATTATGAGAACCAATGAATTCTATGAGCAAAGCTTTGTTTACATTTGTGCGACACACCGCGGCACTGGCCTCCGCAGACGTGGCACAAGCTACAAACATGCACACAGGCAATATCTGAATAAGCAACAAGTCAACAAGAAGTCCATTATCCAACAGCCTGGCAACCTTAGGTAAACACTGACGGATCACCAAACATTGCATTTGTGTACTGTAATTAACATCAAAACTGCTCAGTGCAATCCGGAGTCATTTGGCTTTCCATGTTGTAAAGGTGTCTGTAGAGGTGAACCTGCTGGGCCACTGTGTTGAAAAAAAAAAGCTAAGCAAAAATTCAGCAGTTCAAGACCAATCACCACGACAATTTGCAGCGCCTTCGCGCTTGATGTGAAAGACGTGATGATGTATTTGCAGCGCCCACACCCTTGCACCGGGGACACTGCAGTGAGCATAAACCAGGCGTAATTAACGCGAACACCACCGCTCACAGCCTGTTTTGCTTGTGACTCCACGGGTCAAAAAGTTCAACCAAAAAGTGATTTTTTTTTTTCCTTCTCAGATTATCTCAGAATGATTTTTTAGAAGACCGAAAAGGTGGAAATATCTAGTATTTCCCAAGAATCGAGAAATCAATCAAGAAAAGTCAGCAAATAAACAGTTTGCGTAACAGATTTTTTTCCTCTCTTGTCCGTTTCAGGTTTTTCTTGGGACACGCAGGCGGGTCATCACCAATATGGTATCAACACCCATAGTGACATTATTAAGTGGTTGTGGTGTCTGGCTTGATTTTGTGATAAGCAAGTAATGGAAAACACAACAAGATGAACTCCCCTTGTGGTTCGGAGCGAATAAAACGGCTGTATCTCGAATCTGTTTGTATGTGTGATGATCTGTACTACACAGACAGAGAGAGAGAGAGAGGAACCCCGGGTTGGTGAAGTGCGATGAAGACGTCACAGATAGGAAAGCTGGGTATTTTGAGCCTCTTTAAGTGGCTGCTGTTTGGAGAGACATACTGTACTCTGCACTTCAGGAACCTATAAGACAGGAAATGATGATGGCGGCGGTGGTGGTGGTGGGAGGAAGGGGGGAGGGGGGCTGAGAGAGAGAGAGAGAGAGAGAGAGAGAGAGAGAGAGAGAGAGGAGGCGAATTAGCAGTGCGATTATTATGGAGTGGCAGGCCAAGCAGTGAAGAAAGGAGGAGGAGGTGGTGGTGGTGGTGGGGTGGAGGGGGGCAGGCAAATGATTATTATGGGATGTCTGTGTTGTCAGGCAGGGGGAGGGGCGGAGGCGGTGAAGTAAGGGGGGGTGGAGGGTGTGTGGGGGGGTGAGTATTATGGTCTGGCCTAGGCCTGTTTTTGTGTGCGGTGGCTCACCCCCTCGCCTCCCCTCCCCTCCCTCCCCCCAGCTTTGTTTAAGTGTGTGTGTGTGTGTGTGCGTGCATCGACATCACAGCTCGCCGTGCGCAGACTATGATGTATATCAGGGAAATAGTATCTATCTTCAGGTGCAGAGTGACTCACATACAAGACGGTATAGTGAGGCCCAAGAGACGAGGCAGCACAAAGACACAGAGGCAGAGTGGCAGCTGGGAATTCATCAAAAAACTTCACTGGCAAACTATCTGAACAGCACACTGAGCACAATACACTCCCTGTCCCCTGTAATGTAAATTATTGAGGCGGCGATGGAGCCATGAACGTCTTTATGTGCCGTGCTTCGCCTTCTTTACAG
This sequence comes from Lutjanus campechanus, assembly GCA_027495735.1. Classification (NCBI taxonomy): domain Eukaryota; kingdom Metazoa; phylum Chordata; class Actinopteri; order Lutjaniformes; family Lutjanidae; genus Lutjanus; species Lutjanus campechanus. Next base: position 3,709 of record JAJHUR010137152.1, on the reverse strand, counting down.
CCAAAAACTACTGTAGATTTGTAGTGTCCTCTTGTGCCGATAAAAACGTCAACTTCTCCTGAAATTCATTATTGCAGTTACCAGTTAAACCATTTTATATACACATTAGGGAGTTTTATGTAGCATCATATGAAATCTTGATCAGTGTTGATTCAAAACTGCACACAAAATGGGTGAAAAATCATTGTCACAGATGTCGTCACAACTGGATCTTGGCTTTCGGCCTGGCTGGCTGCTGTTCCCACACTGTCTAGGACCAGTCAGATTGTGACTAGAAGGGACAAGGAGTGCTCTAGCCGTGACAGAAAAGCATTACAACAGACTGGCGAATTGGAAAATTTCCATTTCTGTGCAATTAGGCAACAAATGCCCGGAGATCCATTTCGCAGATATTCAGTTTATGATTATATACAACAAAGAGAAGCAGCAAACCCTCACATTTGGAAAGCTGGAACGGGTAAATGTTTGGCCTTTTTTGCCACAGTGCTAGCGTGGCCTTATGAATGACAATGTCACACTTTTGGACAATCTACCACAGATAAATCTTAGTAACGTCCGTGATCCTCTGATTTTTCATTTAGCACCACCAGACCAGCAGGTCAAGTTTTCGTTTGTCCAGTAATAGCAACACCTATAAGAGGGATTGGCGCAACATTTTGTACAGACATTTAGGATTGATCCTACTGACACCATGGGGTTGGCATTTGTGGTGGAGAAGAGGACAAATTCAGGTGTTTCAGAAGTGCAAGGACAGAAAACAGGCTGCACGTAAAGAGAAAAGTGAAAAAAATAAAAATATATATGTATATAAAATAAGAAAAGAAATAAAAATAGAAACCATGCAACAAGAGCGATTAAAATCAAAATTACAAGGCAAGCAATATGCATCCATCCATCCATCTGTCCTTCTATCCATCCATTCATTCATCCATCCATCCATCCCTCCATCCGTCCCTCCATCCATTCATCCAGAACTCTAAGAACTTTGGTGACCCCTGACTGCTCATCTTCCAACATCATCAGGTCAAAATGTGAATTTGTGCAATACTTTGCATTAATATTTTGTGTTTAATGCTAATTGGCAAGTATTAGCATGCTAACATGCCATCCTAAGATGGCGTACATCATCATTTATGCCTACTAAACATCAGCCTGTTAGCATTGTCACTGTGCTTAGTATTGAGCTCAAAGTACAGCTGTACAGCCTCATATAGCTGCTAGCATGGCTGCAGAACAGGGGTCTCGAACTCATCCTGGGCCACACAAGCATTACTGTTGCCCTTAAAGGGAAAGTTGTAAATGTAAGACTATATGAATGTATATACTGGTTATCATATTACATAATTTAATCTGCATTTGATCATTGTTGAATCTAGCAATAACTTAATAATTAATAAGTAACTCTGAAAGCAGATGTCTGGGGGAAATTATGGTAATTAAACATTCAAGTGTACAACTAGGCCCTCTTGTACAAAAATTAAAATACAAAGTAATGTAATGCAGTCAAAATAACAATAAGGGCTGTTTTAGTTCGAGTAACCTACAAGCAAGGTTTAAAGTCCAAAATGTAATTTGCTTAAAAACAACATGACATTTTTTTAGGCTGCTACCATAACATTACTACCAAGCAGACATATGATATGGAGATGCTATCTAGAGTATACAAGATGTATTGGGATGTATTGGGATTCTGGGACATTTATGGACACTGTGGTTCCGTAACACAACTGTTTTGCGCAAATTATGTTCTTTGAAAGCTCTCGCAGGGCACATAAAATGAGGTAACGGGCCGGATACAGCACATGTGAATTTGACACATGTGCTGTAGACTCTCAAACTGAGCAGACACTGCCTGGATTAAGCCTAATTGATCACCCATGACTATTTTTAGAATGGGTTTGAATTTCTGCCAGATCGGTTGTCATTTGTCGTGCACAACACTTCATTAATTGCCTGAACAGGCGACAATCTCACACATCCGGTTGGATTTCTGGTCAGAAATTTAGCTTTTTTTTCAGTCCACCTGGCATCACAATTTAGATCTAATGATGAAGGCTTCATGAGTCCAAAAAATTTGAGTTTTTTTTTTTTTACCTTGAAAGTACTTGAAAAGTGCTTGAATGTTACTCGGAAAGTTGTACAAACCCTGGAGTATATTTTAGATGTTGTGGCTAAAACCACTCAGTCTTGACTGAGACTTGACATGACATGAAACAAAACCTCACTTCAGAATTTAAGTCGTAATCTCTGTAGTGTAACTGGACAAAGTCGCACAGCCTTTCTCTCTTTTTCTCAAGACTCTAATAGATGCAAATTGGACCAAACAGACAATTGATTTGTGCAGTTTGAGTTTATGAGTTGCAGATTCTGGCTGTGCAGAAAGGCAGCCAAGTTTAAGTGTTGTCGTTTGATAAATGTCTTTAAGAATTATCAAATTGCCTATTAGTTTTCTGTGAATTAATCAATTGTTTTAGCACTATTCGAAGGAAAGACGACAGGGGATAAAAAAGGTCATGTTTCAGATTTGAACCCCACAACATCAGCTGCACGTCGGAGCCGTCTGGGACATCCGAACAACCTCGATGCACCAATCTAATTTTGTTTTTGTTTTCTCCATCTGTCAGCCGCTGCCGTGCGTTATCTCATGTGGCAGACATGTTGGGTCTGATCAAATCCATTTGCACTTTGTTATCTGGTGCAGCTTCAGAGCGTGCACCATGGGGCAGGATAGGTGGAGCGGAGATGGTGTCGTCTGAGCGGGTGGGGGGGAGTTGGGGGGAGCAGTCAAGAAGTATTATGGTATGCATTTTGACTTACATGATAATCTGACCCCGCCTGTAACCCTCCTCCACCACCGCCACCCCTCTGCTTATCTCCATGGCGACCAGCAGCACAGGAGCACTATTATGGTCTGTAGTCCCCCCTCCACCCCCCCACCTCCTCCTCCTCCTTTTTTCCTTTTTGCCTCAGAAATGATATTATTATCATTATGTGATATGCAATTCTGCGAGTGTGGTGGGGGTGGGAGGGGCGTCGAGAGCCGTGCACGAGGTTTCTATGACAACTGCCCCCAGTATCCTTCTGATTGGTGATTATGGGATGTCCCCCCCACACACACCCCTCATCCTACACCCCCCCCTCCCTCCCCAAATGCACACATGAACACTGTGTCCATAGTCAGGGAAAGGAGAAGTGTGGGGGAGGGGGGTAAAGATGCAAACCAAGGGAGGGAGAAAGAGGAAGAAATTGAGAGAAAAGAAAGACAGAGAAGTTGTTTGTTAAGTCGTTCTTTGTGTCGGCCGGTGTGAGAGGGAAGCTGCTCTCCGCGGTGGGACAAAGGAAAGGCCAGAGGAGAAAGAAAGAGATAGTCAAATAAGGTGTGCTGAGTCAGAGGCGACTGTGGACCCACTGTAAGAAAAGAGGCCAGAGGGAGAGAGGCCTTTAGCTGAAGAGAGGAGAGAGAGTAAGAGAGAGAGAGAGAGAGAGAGAGAGGAGAGGAGGGACAGCTTGAAGCGGGTTAAAAGCCAAAGAGTCAGGGCACTGCAACAATATGCTGACATGAATAATTTGTTAGCAGATTCACACACCCTCCACAGATTAAAACTATCTCACATCGGTGCAGGAAAAAAAAAAAGACGTTTGTGCGCACTGCAATAAAATGATTAATCCGTTAGGCCAAAGCATGGCGGTTTTTCTGCACAATAAGTCA
>JAJHUR010137150.1:0-13099 GCA_027495735.1 Lutjanus campechanus | reverse complement strand
TCCTGAAGTACTCCTCCTTCTGGGCGTCAGTGAAGCCTCGTACTTCTGTTACCCTGTCAACACATGAGGGAGGGATCTGATTGGCTGCTGCAGGTCTGGAAGTTATCCAGATGAGAGCCGAGGGAAGCAGATTCCCATTGATGAGGTTTGTCAGCAGCACGTTGACTGATGACTTCTGTGTGACATCAGACACAACCTGACTGTTGTTGAAATCCAGTGAAAGTCTGCTTTCATCCAGGCCGTCAAAGATGAACAGAAGTTTACAGACAGCCAGCTTCTCTGCTGTGACCTTCTGTAATGTTGGATGGAAAACATGGAGCAGCCTGAGAAGACTGTACTGCTCATCTTTGATCAAGTTCAGCTCCCTGAACGAAAGCAGAATCAGCAGACTGACATCTTGGTTTTCCAAACCCTCTGCCCAGTCCAGAGTGAACTTCTGCACTGAGAAGGTTTTTCCAACACCAGCGACGCCGTTGGTCAGAACCACTCTGATGTGTCTCTGTTGGTCAGGTGAGGCTTTAAAGATGTCCTGACACTTGATTGGAGTCTCACAGAGGGTTTTCTTCTTGGATGCTGTCTCCAGCTGTCTCACCTCATGTTGGGTATTAACCTCTTCACTCTGTCCCTCTGTGATGTAGAGCTCAGTGTAGATCCTGTTGAGGAGGGTTCCACTTCCTGTTCCATCAGTTCCTTCAGTCACACGTTCACATCTCGTCTTCAGACTGATCTTATAAACTTCTACAACCTCCCACAGATCTGCAATCAGGATAGAAGCAATAAGTTTTAAGAATGATTAAGACTTAACAACACACTTTTGTAAATAATCATGCTGTCTGATAAAATGAGACGACAACAGAAAGTCTTACTTTCTTCAGTGCTGGTCTGACTGGTCACCAGTTCAGCTCCTCTCCTGGATTGTGTCCTACAGAGCTGACCAGACTGGTCCCAGTCTGAGGTCATGTGACATCCACAGCTGGTAGAAACCAGACTGAGGTCACAGCAGGACTGCAGCTCGTCCTCAACATCAACACAGCTCGTCCTCCCTCTGTGGAAACAAAGGCAAATCTTTCTCACTAAAACACTTTTTAGCCAGCTAGCAACAATGTAAAGTTTCCCTCTTCGTATGTGCTTAAAAGGTCCTGACAGTATTAAAATGTTTATTAACATATTCTATATTCTGTATAAAGAATATTGATTGATTTTTTTTTACTCCCTATTTAGTATCAACCCAAAAAATCCAGAATCAGCTGACCTCTAACTCTGAGTTACTGTTAATTTACTGTTGAACTAATTGTTGTATTTTTCTTTCAAAATAAAATCATTTGCAGTCAGTTTTCTCCTAAAAAGACATTATTGGTCATCAGTCCAGGATGAGGCAGTAAAGTCCAGTTCTAGTTTTACATCCATTACAAGCAGGAAGCAGGAAATATGGACTTAATGTTGTTATCTTGGGGCGGTGCTTTAATTCTTCCTGCTGTGATCCATTACAGAGAAATGATATCATGTGACTGCTGGTTCTTTATGAATCCAGTTTCTTTATTACTGCACTTGTTCACTTTCACAATGCGTGTTTCCAATAAATCAGTAAAACAGAGAGGGCAGCTCAGAGTTCATGTGAATCATACTGAGACTTTAATGTTTCTGTCAGTCGTAACAGACAGAAACATCTGAAAAATATATATTTTAAATTAAAGATAAGAAACAACACCTGCAGGTTTCTACAGGTCATATTTTGGTGAGATCAGTCATCTTACTTTGTGTTTGTAACATGTTCAGGTTCAGCACTGAATACTAGCGGTTGTTCCATGGACCGGTCACATCTCCATTCTGCTGCTCCCTTCTCTTCCTCTTCCTCTTCCTCCACACAAAGAGTCATCTTCAGATCGTCTGAGAGAGAAACACAAACACAAGATTAACATAATTAAATTCCTTCAAAATGCCTCAAAACTGAAGTTTTTCTCAAACGAGGAGAAATATTTACCCATTGTGAGCAGGCTAACGAGGCTAAAAAACTTTTTAGCTACAGTAGCTAGCAAACAATGCAATGTTTTTTTAACTATTTAGGTAGCTAATAAATAATATAACATTTTGTTAACTTTTTGGCAAGCTAAGAAACAATATAACGTTTTGTTTACTTTCTGGCTATCTGCCACTGTTTCATTAACGTTTTACGTCGCTATAAAACAAACAAGGTTTTGTTTTGGTGTTTTAAAAAAAATACTTTTTAGCCATCTAACAACACTTGTTACCTTTTTTTCAGATGCACCACCGCCCACTAGTGAACAGAGAACAGAAAATAGGAACATCAGGTTCTGCTTTCATTAACGTCCTGACACAGAAAACAAAGTGTTTGAAAGTGAAATTAAGTTTCAGTACCTGTGTTGTTCTCTTATTTATTCTGTGCCAAAGATTTGACAAAAAAAGTGCATTTAAAAGTGTTTTTATATCAAAATGTCTCCTTTCATGATGACTCATCTCCAATTTAGGGGTGTGTCCCAGCTAATGGCACCGAAAAATGTACGTTACTGTTCACTTCATACAGTTTTACACATGCAGACAGCAGAAAGTACAGAAACAGTCAAGAAGATGAAGGGGTTTGAAATGTTTCTAGGATGAAGTTTAACAGCTAAATAACATGAAAAACAACAAAAAGAAAAAAGAAAAATCTATGTTTGGACAATCAAGAGGGTGTCTAAGCTCGGCTAGTTATCTTTAGCCTGACTAGTTTTATCTGCTATCACTCATTTCATATTGATTAAAACAGGCTGCAGGTCGTCTGAGAGGGAAACTGGTAACACGACTGACACACAAACAAACACAATTAACACAATCAGAGTCAATAACTTAGTTATTTTCTTTAAAATACCTCAAAACTCTCAAGTTTTTCTCAAAGGAGGAGAAATTTCTAAATGTTCTTAACCAATAACAGAGCAGCTCAGTACAAACAAGCATGAACATTCTGAGCCACCATTGTTCCTGCATGAATCATTAGCTCGTAGCGTTAGCAGCTAACTCTGTGGTGACTAACTGATCTGTTATCAGCTGCTTCTTGTTCTGTCTGATTCTGTTTCTTGACTCATCAGACTTCTATTCAGTGTGTCTCCACCCGCTGACGTCCAAATCTACATCAGCACCATCTTTCATGTGGAGTCATGTTTGTCAGTCCAACATTCACTCTTTTAGCTCTGTTTTTGGTCTCCACCACTTCCTGATAGCACAAACAAACACTATTAACATAATCAGAGTCAGTAACTTCGTTATTTTCTTCAAAATGCTTCAAAACTCTTTAGTTTTTCTTAAAGGAGGCAGGCTAACTAGGCTAACTTACTTTTTAGCTAGTTAGAAACAGTAATGTTTTGTTAATTTTTTAGATAACCAGCAAAAATCTAACATTTTTACTTTTTAGCTAGCTAAAAAACAATATAACATTTTGTTAGCTTTTTAGCAAGATAACTAACAATCTCGTGTTTTGTGAACGTTTTAGCTAGCTAATGAAGAAAGTAACATTTTAACTTTTTAGCTAGCTAGCAAACAATACAACATTTTGTTGCTGATGAGCACAACCAAACTCATTCTAAATTTCCAGTTACACTTCAAAACTAACTTATTTGCTTCACACAGAGTTTGGTTTCCGTTCAGGAAGCGATGCAGCAGCGACCTGCTTCCTGTTTCCTGTTTGAAGACCCACAGAGAGGAGAAAGTTAAACATTCGTCTACAGTTTCTGGTGCTGACATAAGAAACAGAGAGTTTGGTCGTGGTTTCAAGATAAGATCTGGCTTCAGGATTACCACTTCCTGATTGGTTAGAGATAATTCAGTGTACAATATTTCACTCTTTTGTTATTGTTTTGAGCAGTTTAGATTCACCTGCTGACTCTGTTCAGCTATGTTAGCTCTTTAACAGCCAATCAGGAGTGGCGGCAGCTCACGTGCGTCTGTGCGCTCGACCTGCTTTCACATTTGGACATATTTTTCAATTGACAAGATTGTGACAGGATTCATTTTTCATAATTTTCTGACATTTTATGGACCAAACAACTAATTGATTGGAAAATTATTTCCAGATTGATCACTAGTTGAAAAACAGGTTCAAACCTGTGAAAACAGGTGGATGCAGCATATTGCCATATTGCCATATCTCATCTCCAAATCATATCAAAAGTGATTAAAAACTATTTAAATTACAACATTTAAAACAAAATAAATCTAACCTCAGATAATCTCTTCATCCAGGAATCAAAGGCTCAGTGCATAATTTCAAAATAAAAGTGTTTTCTGTCCCAGTCACACCAATTAATGACATCATATTTGGGTGAATGATATTAATTTGATATATATATATATATATATATATATATATATACATATACATATATATATATAAAAACAGTGAATAAGACATAACTAGGCCTATGTATTTTTAAAAATAAATTACTAAACCTAAATATTGAACATTAGATGACTTAACTTTATTATTTGAAAGGATTTTGTTGTTTAAATTGTTGTTTTTGATCGTTCACTGTATTTATTGTTTTTATTTATGATTCTTTCTACTTCTCCTGCTGAAACGCTGCAGATTAACACGTTATGTGACTAATAAAGGATTATTTTATCTGATCTTCCTGGCCGGAAGTGACAGTCATAGCGCTCCCTCCGTGTTCATGTTCGCCCACATGTAGACATCCCCCAACACATTAAATGTATTAAATATAAATAACAGAAGAGAAACATCACATTTTAAATTAATCCATCATTAAAAAAGACGGTATGTGTTAAACTTACCGCGTGCTCCGGCAGTTTCCCTCCGCGATGCTTCAGGCGGATTGATTTCCTGTAACTGTTCAGTTGATGAGAAGCGCTGAGATCATACCCGAAACCCCGAAGGTGACGAAGATCAGACGGCTGCAACAGGAGGTGGAGACAAAAAGCTTCCGTAAGTCCAGTTTCCAGCAACTTCAGAGAACAAACACGCCCCTGCAGCCTGCAGAGCACGTTACTGAAGAGATCAAGTGCGTTATTGATCACTGATTGAAGTTAAAATAGAAGAAATCCTCCTTCTGTTACATTTTATCTGCCTTGTAAAACACTTTGAAACTGTTCGTTTGATAACTCAGATATAACCTTTATTATTATTATCAGACACAAGATCTGCTTGTTGACAGACATCAGACTGATACATCCAGCGTTAAATATTACAATTAGCACGTGGTGTTTGTTGTCAAAATTAAGAGCCAATCAGAGTCTGTCAGCTCATATCGATCAGGTGATAACCGAGCAGCAGCCGCGCCTGGCTCTGAAAGCTGCGGGCGCCTCGATCTCCTGAGGTTATCGTTGCCCACGTGTTCACGTCAGAGCAAGTCGGGATCAAGTCGGACACAAATCTAACCGGCATGCATTGTGCGTCGATCGCAGGCCTGACTCATCTCCAACTCAGCTAATGTAAAGTTATGACAGGCTTTGATCTCCCCGCCACCCCGGTCACGTGGTTCATGTGTCTCTAAATAGTCCTGAACAGCTCCGCGCGGTCACCGTGTTTGGTTTGAAGCAATTTGACTCACTACACTTATATTTAATATATATGAGCGGCAGAAAAACAGCATTTTATCAGTTTTCCTGATGAATTTTGTAGCTGCTCCCACAAATACAAATATAATTTATTATTGTTGTTGTTGTTGTTGTTGTTATGACACCAGCACACAGAGATACTTCACCAAAACATCAGTTAGGAAACTGAGCACATTGTACAGCAGTGGTTTTTCATTGAAGCAACAGAACATAATTAACCACATATTAGTGCTGAATAGACATTACTTAAAGGGACAGTTCACCCAAATATTAAAATTCAGTCATTTCCTCCTCACCCTCATGCTGATTGAAGGTCAGGTTTACTCTTTTTAGTTCACAAAACACTGTTGGAGTTTCACAGGAAAACTGTGCTGCAGAATCTCACAAACACTGGAAGTGAATGTGACCAGTGTTCAAATGTAAAAAACATAACAACAGAATAAAAACATAAAATGTCTCCATGCTGCTCGTCTGCTGTAATCCAAGTCTCCTAAAGCCCCGACATGCCAAGTTGAATTTAAAAAAGTTATTTCCACCATGTTTTTAGTCTGAATCTTCACGTTCACATGCGCACTGTCTGAACTGTGTGTGTGTTGTGACGGCGTGCAAACATGTCAGGACTTTATGAGACTTGGATTAAACCAGACGAGCAGCATGGAGGCGTTTTATGTTGTTTTTTCCAGCGTGAGGGTGAGTAGATAATGACTGACTTTTCATTTTTAGGTGAAATGTCCCTTTAACCATAAATAACAGATGATATTTGTGACAGATGTGTCTGTCCCTCTGGAGGCTCAGACGTTCTCACTGTTCTCTTTTTGGGATCAAACTATTACTAAAACCAATAATAATCAAATGCAGAGACTATTTATGATTGTTTTAAAGTACATTAATTTGTTGTGTGTCTCAGTTCACATCCTTGTTACTGTTTTGAGACCATAAACACATTTATATTTATATTTACAACACAACAAAGTGCAGTGTGAGTATCCAACTCAAAACAGGCAGAAAGTCGAGTGTGGAACGTTGGGAACTTCTCACCTTCAACAGTCGAGGCGGAGCTACAAAACGTGTGAACATCAGAACCATCAATAAGTATCAATGAGCTCATTTACACTGTGGTGCATTGTGGGTATATTTAGTGAATTATTAGTATTTTTACTGAAGTTAAAAAGATCTGAGTGCTTCTTCTTCCACCAATATTAAAAAGACACGTCTTCTAATATCAGTCTTCACTGTATAAACATCATCAGCTGTTCACTGTGAAGCAGGAAGTCACCAAAACTCCCAGCAGGCCTTTCACCTCCTGTCAGCAGCAACACAGAGCAGCTGCAGCTCCACATGTTGACCTCAGGGTGGTGCTGTTGTCCTGATAGTCAGGTTCAGTCCTCACCACCTGTCTCACACACACACACACACACACACACACACACACACACACACACACAATATAACTGTGTGTGTGTGTTCATCTAAATCTTACCTCCTATCTTACACACATTTATCAGAAGGCCAATGTGTGTGTGTGTGTGTTTCTTGAATGACCTCATCATTACTGCGTGTGTGTGTGTGTGTGTGTGTTATCTGTCATCGATGAGTGCAGCTCAGATTCTATCGGCACAATTAAAACACACAAACACACACGCAGGTGTCGTGAGTGTGTAAAGGTTAAAAGTTACAGACTGAAAGGTCGACAGTTTAATTATCATCAAGATAGAAGAAGAATATGTAAAGAGTGTGTGTGTGTGTGTGTGTGTGTGTGTGTGTGTGTGTGTACATTCCACCAAGCTTTGTGGATTTCATAGTTATAACATGAGAATATTGTTTATTATGAGGATGATGATGTCATAATTAACATGTCATAAGTCCCGCCCCTTTTTGCTCCGTGCTCTAATAACAGTTCTAATTAGTTGTTAGCTGGTCAGTTATATCTGATAGCCAAAGTCAGCTAAATGGTATCTTACTAGCTAATCTAGATCAACTGTTAGCTAGCTAGGTACATTTGATGGCCAATGTCAGCAAAATGCTAGCTTACTTGCTAGCTAATCTACATCAGTTGTTAGCTGGCATCTGATAGCAAATGTAAATAAAATGTTATCTACTACTATAATTATAGAGTGTGGTCTAGACCTACTCTATATGTAAAGTGTCTTGAGACAACTTTGTTGTGAATTGGCGCTATATAAATAAAATTTGATTTGATTTGATTTGATTTAGCGAGCTAATCTACATCAATATTTAACTAGCTACATTTGATAGCCAATGCCAGCAAAATGCTAGTTTACTGTCTAGCTAATTTACATCAGTTGTTAGCTTGCATCTGATAGCCAATGTCAGTAAAATGCTAGCTTAGTAGCCAGGTAGCCTTTTGCTCTGAGGGAACTTAAATTGTTATCATTAATAATGATAAATATTCTCATGACTATGAAATTTAATGAGATTCTCGTAACACTCACATAGTGTGATGAGAAGAAATACTTAGTTACTGTATTTAAGTAAAGTTTTCAGGTACTTTACTTATTTTATTCCCACTTTACTGCAGTAAACTTCTACTTTAAACAAGTATCTGTATTTCTGCTGCAGTACAGAATGTGTGGACACTCCTGTTTTTCTCGTACCGTCCAGAAGGCGTTGTGTTGTCCGTCTTCTGTCTGCCTGAGTTCAGCGAACACAGTTTAAGACTCGTGGAGGATTTTTTCTTTTTTATTTGGTATAAATGAGCTTCTGCAGCTCTGTGTGTGTTTGTGATGTTTGTGTATGTTTACAGCAGAACCTGGATAATAAAAACCTGCTGCTCGGGGCTGCGGTCGACCCCGTCAGTGTGAATGTGAAGCAGCTCCGTCAGCGTCCTCTGTGTAAAATAAAGTTTGATTCAAAGTGTGCGTGCCTCCGGCGGCTGCAGAGAGAAACATCATCATCTGCTCACAGTTTATCCTGACGGTCTGAAACCACACGGAGCAGATACCATCTGAGGCACTTTATTATTATTATGAACTGACTGCACACACACACACAGATTATCATCAGCAGCATGTGGACGTCTTCTCTGTCCCCTCAGTGTGTGAGGCCACGACTTTTATTACAAACACACACATTTACACTGTAAAATACTTGTTTAGTCAGTAGAAAAGTTAAAAGTTGTCTTCTGAAGGACGTTTCTACTGTTTCAGACAACCTCAACTTTACTCAGTCAAGTGTCCTTCGCTCGTCTGTCTCATCTTGTTGTGTCTTTTTGGTCTTAATGAACCATTTTTGTAGTTTTTAGTGTTGTTAGGTTTTTTAAATCTTATCAGTTTTTTATTTGACGTCTTATATGCAGTTGTTTTTGTCTTGTTACACCTTTTTTGTTTTGTCTTTTCTTTTTCATCTTGTTATGTCTTTTACGTGTTTCTTTTTGTCTTGTTATGTCATTTTTCATGCTACTTACTTCCTGATAGCCAATGTCAGCAAAATGCTCGCTAACAAATCTACATCAATCGTTACCTGGTAAGTTATTTGGTGTTTTGCTTTGATACAATCTGAACGTAGTTAGAAATTATGATATATGAAGTCTTTACACTGAAAATTGAGCCATATTTCAGCCCAAGACAGCACATGTGATAACCTGTTAGCTACCATTACACAACAGCTAAAATTAGCATTCAGCCACTTAGCATTACTGTTTGATACACAATAGAACATGAAAAGTGTAAACTAATTCTGAAATATCAACACATATTTTATTTGATGCTAAGTTTGGAAGTAAAACACACTGGAGTTAATCCAGCTTGTAATGTCGGCTAACGCTAACGCTAACGCTAACGTTATGGGACTTTATGTTTATTGAAACACAAATTTATGTGCAGTGTTCATACAGATTACATTAAAACAAAAGTGTGAGAAGTAAAACTGTGAGATCAGATTGTTTTTTTATTTTTTTATTTTTATTTTGTTCTCACCTCACTCACCATTAAACCTGCTTTAGATGATTAGCTTACATATGTGGAAGAGACAAGCTAAGACAGCTAACGTTGACGTTAGCCGACATTGCTGCTTGATTACATCCAATGTGTTTTACTTTCAGGCTTAAATGATGCAACAATACTTCAGAATTAATAAGCTTTTCCTATCATATCGTGTAACGATAACGTTAGCTAGGAGGTGATTAATGCTAACGTTAGCTCATGTCTCACTGTAGCTGAGTTATCGAACATGTTTTATCTTTAAATTTGTCCTGATGTCGCTCCGGATTTTCACTCTCTGTTGTATTTTCAGATGCTGATCAGTCATGATGATGATTCATCAGATTCTCCACGTTAATACGACCACAACTGGGACAAAATGGCCGCTGTGTGAAAACGGCGAAGCACTGAGAGCAGAAAGATTTTTTTATTTTATCATTTTAATCATCAGAACAACAAGGAAAACTGTGTGTGTGAAACTAAACTGTGACATCAAGGAAACGAGGAAACACACTGACGTGTATGCAGATAAGTGTGTGTGTGTCACTGACCTATACTGAACATGCAGCAGCTGGGAAGCTGGGGAACACGGATGGAAGAGTGTCATCAGCATGAGTGTGTGTGTGTGTGTGTGTGTGTGTTATCTTTATAACAACCATAACCAAACTAAGGACAGTGATGCCCAACAGCTACCAACCACAGAAGAAGAGGGAACAAACACACATTCTCTCCCCACTATGTCAGAAGATCCAAATCAATTCTCGGAAGGTTTCAGGAAACAGAAAAAAATTACCATATATGGTCATTAACAAACCCTCTGATGTCATCACTGTCCTCACTGGGATTCAGACGCATGAAATCACCTCGTTACGTATGATGTTTACAACAGTAACGGTTCATGGTAACTTTTGAAACAATAGTTCCTTGATTTAAAGGGATAGTTCACATTTTTTTTGAAGTGTGGTTCTATGAGGTACTTATTTATAGACCCTCCCTAAGCCCCGCCCCCTTTTCCCTCTGCGCTTCAGTGACAGTTGAGCAAACTTGGTGCCTCAAACTTTCTCTTTTTCCCATAAAAGGGACATATGGTCACATTTTAAGTCACCTAAAGTTAGCAAAACACCAGCTACGAGCTCATTTAAGATATAAAGCTACTATAAGGAGTTATTAACTAGTTATGAAACTGTCACAGTTTAATACTGATGCCTTTATATGAGCTACATAAGCACATACGACTTATTTTTGGTTCTAGTTATTCGGGAATATCAGGTGCTGCTATCAAAAGGACAACACAGTGCTGCTGTGTTCCAGGTTGTAACTTGTATAAAGACACAAAATCTGACAAAACATCATATCATCACTTATTGATTGATTAGCTACTGAAAAGACAATGGATAGTGAAAAACTGGAGGGATATGGAGACATATTTTAAGATAAAGCAACATATTTGATAATAATAATCCATTAGCTGCCGTTAGACGATGTTAGCATTAGCCACCTCCTAGCTAACATTAGCGTTTGATAGTGTTACATGATATGATAAGAAAAGTGTAGATTAGTAAAATGTCAACAGAAAAATTAATATACACTTTTCCTGTTAGCTAGTTAATGCTAACATTAGCTGTTGTCTAATGGTAGTTAATGGTTTATCAAATTTGTTTCTTTTCCGTTAAATATGGCCCCATGTCCTCCGGATTTTCTTTTCAGTTGCTGATCAATTGATACGTGGCGACATGATAAAGTCTCATCAGATTTCGTACGTTTATGCGACTTACGACCTGAAACACAGCAGCACAATGACTTTATCTTTGGTCGTGAGTCTGAGTGTGATGTCAGAGGAAAATGGCTGCCGTGTGAATATAGCGAGTCGGACTGAAGCCCGTCATCGCAAAAACAAAAACCCGCTGTTTTTTGTCTGCAATATTTTAGTGTTTTTTGACTCACAAACGTCAGTTGACCTTCTTTAGATGACCTCTATCATCATGCCAGCAATCATTTGACTTTCATGACTTTGTTGTCATGGCAACAATAGTAATTAATGGTGTTAAGCAGTCACAGTTTGGTTGGGTTTAGGCACCAGAAATACTTGATTAAGTCAAAGAAAAGATCGAGATTTGGGTTAAAATTAGCAGGTTAGTTACGTCAGTTAAGTTACGCAGATTAAATACGAGATGCAAGTTGCACCAGGCTGGTATTTTTGGGGCATTTGTTTTCAGGATAACAGGCTTTCAGTACGATTTTCACACTCTTGTCCTGTTACATCTTTTTTGTTATGTTACATCTTATACGTTTTTCGTCTTGTTACGTCCTTTTGTCCTCCCTCATTTTTGTTTTACTTACTTACTGACAGCTAATGTCCGTAAAATGTTAGCTACACCGGTCGTTAGCTGTTTAGTTCATTTTGCTCTAAAACAACCTGTACTTAAGTTAGTAATTACGATAAATATATTACTTATTATGAGCATTTAACCACTTAATGACCATTTGATTAAAAATCTGATTTTGTTTTTAACTCCAGCTCCTGTTTTTCATCAAACATTCAGTAACATCAGAGCTCATGTCTGTGAAAACGAGGCTGTGGATGTTTTTCCTGCTCTGGTGGGCGGCGGTGAGATTAACAAAGAGGAAAAGACGAGCCCACGGGCCTGTAAAGACACGGGGAAATGATTCCATCTGTGCAGATAAAAGTTATTTATGAGCACACGGTGAGAGCTCAGCCCAGGATCTTTAAAGTGTTTTCTGATTTAAAATGTCTGTCAGGAGGATAACAGGTGATTTCTGTCTTCATCCCGTAACGAAAAACACACAGTACGACCAAACGGAGGACAGCTGCGTCCGAGGGTCATTAAAGAGTCAATTTTACAAACGCTGGGCCTTAAAAATCATCAGATCGTCTTACAACAAAGTCTCAATTTCAACATTAAATCCTATCTGATTCAATTTCTTCTTTTGTCCGAGGCAACATCAGATATTAAAGCTTTTAAAAAAAACCCAAAACTCAAACTTTACTCTCCACTGACGCCTCAAACACTTAAATATTAAATATCTGGACCTTCTATAGTTTCATCCTGAGAGCTTTTAGTTAATTTAATTAAAGTAAATAGATATTAAAAGAGCAGAACGAACATCTTCATCAATCTAATTAACCTGCACAACATGGACACCTGAACCCTCCACACACGTGACTGTTTTCATCTGAAAACAACAAAAACAGACACACAGACATGTTGGAAATCCATTTAATCATAAAAACACAAATTAGTGATTGGTTGACAGAAATATTCCTTTTCAAAGTGGTGGAAATAAACAAACAGGCAAATAATTATACCCACATTTATCCAAAATATACAGGTATAGAAAAATAACTCTATCACAAGAACAACAGTGCAACCAGACGAGATGTCTGGACAAACCTCGGGACTTAAAGTTTCAGTTTTTGGGGGGTTTTTAACGAGGCAACACTTCACAGTTTGGGGACGTGAACGAGTTTCTATTGGAGCCCAGTTTTCTTGTTTCCACATGGGTGTCAAACATCACTTGTTTATCAACATGAAACTAAAACTGAAAAACAAAAACAGAGAAAGAACTGAAGGAAA
>JAJHUR010137149.1:6918-37596 GCA_027495735.1 Lutjanus campechanus | reverse complement strand
CATACCACACAACACACACACACACACACACACACACACACACACACACACACACACACACACACACACACTCAAGCATTTGGCTCAGGGACCACATACACGGGGGCCTGCAAGCTAATACGCAGGCATGCACACTTGCACACGCACAAACACACACACACACACACAAACACACACACACACACAGATATATATTCCTGCAACCCTATATGTTCGCGTGCACACGCACACACACACACGTAGACATTTAGCTGATGCTCTTTTTCACCTCCACACACAAACACTCTTAAAGCCCCCGTCCCCCCTCAGACGTAACATCGACTTTGACCTCCACCCCCTTTTCCCCCTCCCTCACCCGTCCCCCTCGGTCACTCCCTCTCCTGTCTTCTCCTCGCCCTCTGTCACTCCGAACAGAAGCACACACACAAAAACCAGGTCAGCAACTTGTTAATGTCATTGTTGTGATATTTGTGAGGTGGCGGCGGCCGTCGTGAAGCACGCAGCGTGTGGCACGTGTTAAAGAGTGAAAAAATAAAACTAATGAGTCTAATTTCAGCATGATATGTTTTTTGGCTGCTGTGACTGTTTAATGGGGGTGGGCTGCTGCTGGTGGTGGAGCGGTGGTGGTGGCGGCAGGGGGAAATAAAGCTCAACGGGCTTCTTCTTCTTGTGTGCAGAGTGTTTATGGAGTCGAGTTTGCTGTTTGCGTGATACAACACAGGAACTTTCTCCTCAGCGGCGACTCCGTGTGGGCTTATTTTTGGAGACAGTAAGAAGAGAGCGAACTTGTTAGAGGGTGTTTGTCGCCGGCCGCTGTAATGAGTTTCTTCCTCGTGCTTCATTGCCACTTTTCCAGTGTGTCCAATTGGATGCCGTATAAGGAGAGCCGTGTTCAGTCTTGAAGAGTGGGCTGAGGACAGCAGCGTTTACTACTTCTATTTAACACTTTAAAACAGGTACCACGACACTTTAAAACAGCTGATTGTCTTCACCACTAACATTATACTTTAACTTGTTCTGAAATGACAGATGTGAATGTTGTTTTATCGAGTAGTTTTGTTTGCTGTCGTTTTTGGCAAATTGCTTATTCCTTGACATAGTCACATTGAAATTTAATTTGAGGTGTTAGATGTATAAAATGTTTATTTTAGCATTAGAAATATCAAAAAACGCATTTTAATAAATGCATTAAAGGCCGTTCTTGTTGCCATGCAGATGCACGTTAGCAGCTGAAAGAGATGCACGAGGAACTTTAACTTTTTAACATCTGCGCCTGTGTGATACACACAGGGCTTGTGCTTTATAGTAGAAAGAGGGAGAAAGTCTACATCTGGAGGAGGTGAAGGGTTCAAACAAACACAGGACTTTTCACTCAGGACACCGGTGTTCGTGTCCCACGTGAAAACCACAAAGTTATTAAAAGTTTTAAGTTACAGTTATCGTTACAAGTTAGAGCTAGATAACGTCATGTGCGTCACGTGACTTGTATCAGGTGACTTTCTTCTTGTGAGTCGCCAGCGTTACAAGTGTCGCGTGACCTGCGTCATGTGATTTTCGTCGTGTAAGTTGCCTCAATGATGTCATGTGCAATATGTAATGAAAAGTACTTATTGTAACCTCAAACATGTTGTTATACTAAACCTACCTATGTAGTTTTGGTGCACAAACCTGCTCAAACAGGGACCATTTCACAACATTAACCACAGACAGTCTCAGACAAACTAAATGGTAAGTTGTGCGCGTGCGTGAGACTTCGAGGGGCGATGACAAAACGTTGGTGTTTGGGGAGTTGAGATGAGAAGGGGTCAATAGTTTAAAATAAACCAAAAGTGACAAATCAGTATTATTCTTACAAATTATTCTTTGTTATCTCAGGAGTGATTTACAGAAAGGTTGCTGGTGCTGATAACTGCATCTCATGCATGTGCCTGACAAAGACAAGATGCCTGATGCCTCTTTACTTCTTCACTGCATGTCTCTCTGGATTAGATCATTGGCTTAAAACCTCAAATTATACCCTTGTTTGTTCTCACCCAAGGTCCTATAATACTAACATCTCTGTCACGTCCCTCTGTGGCTCATACAGATGGACACGGCACCGCTGCTGGAAAACCTTTTAACACATGGTTAGCGTTGTGAAACAGCCGACGGCTCCCTTCCTCAGGTGACCTTTGTCATCATGCTAACAATAGTCAGGTCAATAATAAACATGTGGTTAACTTGAATGACTTGCACTTTGGTTAGTTTGAAGCAGAGATCACAGTTTGGATTAAAATAAGAATGTTACTATAATGAACATAATGTGATGTAAATCTACATAACGTTATGTAACTTAAAATTTAAGATGACATTGAAGTGTGTGTCCCACACTCCTGAAAGTCAATCATTACTTCTACGACTAATAGTCATCATTATATCCTTTGAATCTGAAGATGAGTTTCTCAGTAATGTTTAATATTTGTGGAGAAATGATCATTTTCTCTGAAGGTTCAATACATTCAATAATTAATCATTACAGTTTGTCTGATTATGTCACTGATTTGAATGATTTAGGTCCTCATTTGCAACAGAAGTATGATTTTCTTCTTTTATTTAAACATTTTCAAATAATAAGATCAGATAAACTTTAACATTCCAGAGGGAAACCTTGAAAAAGTGCTGCACGCAGCAGCAGTCAACTGAAATACAACAAATGGAAGAATGGTACACCAATTACACACAATGAAAATAAAAGATACATAAAATATTGCACAATATTGTGGGATAAAAGGACATAGTAAGACATAGTAAAAATAAATGTGTCCTGTCAGAGGTCTCCTCTTCTTCCAAACCCGAATTTGTGATCACTAATTGAAAATAGAAAGTAAATAGTTAAAAAATTTATATTTATGACAAATACATAAAATATACAGGCTGTGCTGTGTTTAAATGTCTGAAGCATCTTGTTTATCGCTGACAATCAGTTTGCATAAATGTCTTTTTTGATAAAAACTTGCATCAGTATCGTTACTGCTGCAGATTCTCTCTCTGAACCTGAAAAGCAGCGTCAAGTCTTTGAATATATACAAATAAAATGTGTAACATGAGGTAAGTTTATGTGAGAAAATGCATTTATATGTGAAAATCTATTGTTCTGTTTTGTTACCTGCACTCGGCGAGAAGAACTTTTGTGGCAAACAAGCCTAAACTTACACTCTGTAGCTTGTTAGCAAGACAGACGGTGATGTGAAAGTAAAGTTATGTGTTCTCCCGCGGGGGATGTGTTTCATTTTTTGCTAACAAGAGGGAGGGCTCTATGTCATGTCTGTTGTCACCACTTCCTGGTGGAACGCGGCAGGACAGCTGCTTCATTCACCCCACAGACATAAAGGGTTTAAGATTCAATTCATCGGCAGCGTTTCTGCGTGACTCCTCCGTCACAGAGCCTCTCGGAATAGATAATTGGTTGCGGCTTGAACACGACGAGTGTTTTTGTGCTGCTGAGGTACCACAAAGCGTCTCAGAATAGATAGCAGGTTATGGTTTCAGTATGTTGAGTGTTTCTTCTACGTGTTTGCTGTCACGTAACTTCTCAAAATAGATAATTGACTGTGATTTCACTATGCTAAGTGCTTTTACTGTATATTGCTTTTCTTCCCTGTTGAAACACTAGAACAGACATCACAGATTAATTATATGTGACTGGAGGAAGCTCTCTCCAGCTCTCTGCCTTTCTTCTGTCAGAAGCTCCTATTAGTGAAGCTTCTGAATTCTGGATAATACATGCAGTTAATTCCTCTGGTCTGTAGAAAGACTTATTTTGTTACATTTTTAGATTTGACTTGTTTGTTTTCACACTACATAATTAAAAAGGAACCAATGTTTTATGGGCCCTGCCAACCAGTTCTAGCTCACAATGGGTCAGCTACAGCATGTTTAAAGCTATAATGCTGTCGGTAAAGAAGGAGAAAGTCCACGGATGCAGGAGGTGGGGTGGATGGATGGGTCAAACAAACACCTTTCACCCAGGAGACCCAACCCGTTCTCACCCAAACTCGTCAAACACTTTGTTGATGTTTTGTCACGCCGCTCTGTGTCTCACACAAGCACAAGGTACCTTTTTGTATGAGGTTAGTCTGACTCACTGGATGCACACTGCAGGTACAAGACCTGCCACTGGTAGCTTGCTTTGAGAGGCTTCCACTATCTAAGTTTTCAAATTCGCTGAGAAACGAGAACAACAACAACCTCCTAGTTGCAACCTACATGCTGAAAACGCTAATGTTACAAAAACAAGCTAACAGCCGTTACCTTTTCTTTTTCAGTGATGCAGTGATGTAGTCATTTAATGTCAAAGGTCACCTCCCTGTGAGCAAACATTCCAACAAAACAAGTTCTCTCTCGACACTATTTTGCAGCAGCACTGTCGCTGCATCCTGGGCTTAGCGCCGCCCAAGATGTTTGTGATTGGATTAAATAGATGCAAACGAGGCAGGGTGTCGATATTTGACGAGTTGGGAATGAGAACGGCTGGGAGGGTTTGTGTCCTGTGTGAAACCAATAGTTAATGTTGACTTCTTTTAACATATGTAAATTACTTTAATATGTTATGTAACTAACACTTATTATCATTATTATTATTTTGACATTTTTTGGGGGGGCTTTTATGGCTTTAATTTATAGGACAGTTGAAAATATGACAGGAAAGGGGGGGATAACAGGCGGGAGTCAAACCCTCTACCACCTGAGCTACCAGGCCTAAATCCACCCAAGCAGGCTAAAGTCTACCCAGATGTTGCATATTTATTATTGCGATCTTGACCGCAGAGCCTCATGTTAGAGGGGTACCTGCAGCGTCAAAGTTATAAGCATAAGGTCGAGTTGCCATATTTGAAGAGCTGGACTGTTCAGTTTGATCCGAAACCTCTCCTGGACCACAGTCTGGACCAAACAACCAAACTTTAGCCAAACCAGAAGAGATCGACTCAAAATGATCCAGCATTTGGTTTTATTTCTTGTGTGAAAACATTTTTTTTGGATCGTTTGGACTCTCACACCCATCACAGGAAATTTTTGGCAGGCTATCATCAGAACCATAAAGAGGACTAATGTGATTGTTTTACATTAATGATTTTGGCAGCAAAGAGTCCCAGCAAAGCCCACTCACCCCGGGTAGTAACGTGCATGCGATGCTTGTAATAGCACAGTGCTAATACAGCTTCGGTAGTGCATGCACTCTGTTTACCAGCGTTCATGCTGCTGTGTCTTGGTTTATTTTTGTACCATAAAATGTACAACACGCAGACATCCCCGTGCCTGCATCATCCCTCTGTCTACGTTTCTGTTCTCTATAAATGTCGGGTGAATTTACGTGAATCTGTGCAAAAGACCAGAATCTCATTTTCAGGTGATAACGTATGAAAATGACTTCCATAGTTACTTCTACTTTCTCCTTTCTTTTCTCCTTTCAATCTCATCTCCAGGAATCATCATATCATCCTCTTGTGACTTCTACCTCTACAGACTCTCACTGACTTTCCGACACATTTTTTTCTGTCATTTTTTTTTTCATGATGATTAATTTATCAGTGTTGCATCTGTCGTCAAAGCCTCCTTTTTTCTATGGCTTTTTCTCAAGAGAAGGCTGATTCCTGCTTTTTCAAGCTTAAGTTTTCAGAGACATTGTGTGTTTAGTTTCCATTACCAAAGAGATTTTTTGGGTTTAAACTTTTTCCTCTTTTTCCTGTCACATTTTTCTTTTTTTTTTCAGTTTATCTTTCTACCTCCCCTTTACTTTCTGTCAGATATACTTATATGACTTTATTTTAGGCTCCCCTGTTTTCTTTTATGGGCACAAACTGAGAATACACAACACTTTTCCTTTGTTTGTGTCCCGTCTTCAATTTTTCTAATAGTTTTTTTTTTGCCGTCCCTGTCGAGGGAACAGCTCACAACAAGCTTGGCTGCCAGACTGAGTCCCCCTTGGCTGCCCTAATTGTTTTCAGTTTTGTCACAACATGTGGTCTACCTTTTTGGTGACTGATGAGGAGGGCCGCACGGTGGGTCCGCCCGTGGCTGGAGTGGTGGGAGGGCCTGCACCCATAGCAGCACCCCAGGGTGCGGCAGGCCTCGCCACCCTGATGAGCGGACGCAGCACGTTTGGGGGGAACAAACGCCGCAGGACGACGTCATCGGGACACGCCATGAGTGAGGCCCAGGAAGGGAAGGTGACTGGTTTGATATTGCTTGAATGTGTGTCCTCCCTCAGGCTGTACGAACGTAATCTGGAGCTAATGGAACCGATCAATCACACGGACGACTTTCCATCTGAAGTCAGACTGGTCCACGGGGCGAGAAAAGCTCCACAGGAGCAGATGAAGGACTTGTTATAGAAAACAAGTATTAGCAAAAGATCACATGCAGTTCTTTGATGTTAAAATGATAAAATGTGAAGAAATACAATAATCTGCAGGTGTTTAATAGGGCTAAAATTTACCCAAAGATAATTTAGTCAACTGAGATATCAGGCTCCTAAATCTTTTAAGCCATTTTATTTTAAAGAGTTGCTCTGAGTCTTTTTTAATGCTCGGCAAAATACACATCTCAAACCATAAATCTTATTTAGCTTTGATTTGAGTTGACTTGAATTATAAAATAGAAAACTTGAGCAATTTTTCACTTTTTTTCAAACCAGGAGGTGAGACAGGGGTCCTTAGGGTATAACTGACCATGTTTATGCCCGATTAAATCATGATTTTGTAAAAATCTGACACAGTTGGCAGAAATCTGGGACATTTTTTCATTTAAAAAATCAATTTTAAAACAAGGTTGATTATAATAGCACATTTTTGCACCTACGTTATCAGTAGATGTTCCGAGTTTTAGATTTTCAAGGCTTTTTTTTTAAGTTTAGAGAAAAAAAAGCAGACCAAAACATTTTATAAATCACATGTATAACCACATCTATTTTATATATATAAAAAGTACATTTTCACACACAAAAAAGGGATTAGAGTGCTTTTTGGTCAGACATAATTTGTCCCAGTTCTTAGGAAGTGGTGTAATAAATTACAGAAAAACTATAAATAAGATGTTCTTTATTAAACAGAAGTAAACAGACCCTTTATTTGGTATTTATTAGACTTTATTAGGGGGCAATTAGTGAAACATTACTGCAGAACTGCACTGTAAACTAAAGTGCAATCATAGTTTTTGTCTAATTTTCATACAAAGCCTGGCTTGTTATGTTTTATTAGTGTACTGTAAAAACCCTAATTCTTACTTAAAAAACAAGTTCTCTCTAACAATCCTTTGAAGAAGTTAAGACCAGACAAAAAGTCCTCACTCTCATAAAAAACATTCTCACCCACACACCTCAGCTGCTTCTCGGAGAGTTGATATTTCATCTGTTGAGGACGTTAAAAACAACATGCAGAGACTGTTCTGTCCCTTTGGTGTTGTTACTTCCTCACTGCTCCTAGTTTATCTTGATTACTGAGCTCTCTTCTTCTCTTTGTTTATACAGCACATATCATATCATGGTCCATTTTCAACGTCCGTCCCCTGTGCACTGAACACCCACACATGAATACATGACATGATACGCACAGACGCACATACAGATATGAAACGTCTTCTTCTACTAAAACAAATCTGCACCAAATCAAGTCTTAGTGTTTTGTCTTATTGTCTATATCTCTTCTAACTAAATTCATATAAAATCTATGAAATGTTGGCGCAAAAATACACATGGTCAGCCTTATAATAAAAATCTAGAAATTAACTTCATAAACTTGTTCTTGCAACTTCTTTCAATTTCTTTGTGACTTGTTTTAAAAGTTTGAACTCTTGCACACTTGTGGGTAAAATGCAGAATTAGAGAAGCACTCAGGCATCTGTCGGCATGTGATTTAACTCGGCCCAGTCGGTCATCTGTGAAACTGGCTAATTTCGTCCTCTTGTTACACATTGTAGTAGCCCATCAATAAGCCACAACACATGTTAATCTTAAACATGCCACAGGTCTATCTTTCATGAACGGGCAAAGTTTCACATGTACCAGCAGAATTTAAGAGGACGCCTGTTAGCGACTAAAACAGACCGTATACGAAGACCATGAATATGTGGCAAATGGAATCGCAAGCTGCACAAGCTCAATTACAACTATTTGACAGCGGAACAGCAGACTTTACCAGGCACACATGCTAAAGTTGAAAAGGTGGAGGGTAAAGTGAGTCAGGAAGGGAGGACGTTGTAACTGGACCCACACCGTTCACTGAAAGAGGAGAGCTGTTGTACCAACTTTAAAAAAAAATACTTCAATTGGCAACACACAAATGAATTAAGTTTTTTTTCAAATCAAGGTTACAATTAGATGATGCATGATTGATTTAAGTCAGATGTACTTAATAGTTTGATTGCATTCAAATCAACAGTTGCATTAATGCAACTTAAATTTAAGTCAGGTCAACTAATAAGTTTCCCAAATCAATTATTTGCTTTACCCACAAGTAATATAAAATAATACTACTGCTCCTTAACAACCTAATAACATGGCATCAGGAATATGTTAAATATAAGTAATATAATTGCTAATGTTAGTCTGACTTAACAATAGCTGGTTTTGTTCAGTAAATTTATGAAAACTTTATTTTAACCAATTCAGGCAAACCATCTTTTAGCTAACATTAAACATTATTAGATCACAAAATACGATTTTGTCTTGCACTAGACTTAACCTTCTCTCTGAGTCTCCAAAAGAATATGGCAGCTCCAAACACTGACCTCTCGATGTGAGACGTAGGCCTACAATACCAAGAGAAAACTAAATGATGTGCTTTTACTGAAGTAAGAATAGCAGGTTAAGGGAACAGGATGTACTTTCAAGTCGTTATAATCCCCCAAACTAGGCTGCCATCACTAAAGCAGAAAGCTAAAGGGTACTTCAGATGTTACATTACTTCACCTACTCCTGAAATACACTTTTTACAGTGTAGCAGGGTGGGATACAGGTCAAATGGCATATGAATAACACAACAATGACTTAAGTAATCCTGTAGGAATGCCACTGTTGCTTTTCATGTGGCATTTCACGCCATTTAGTCTGTACTGACTTACTGTATGTTGTGTGTAATTTTATGTTCAAATGTCATGCAGAAAAAAATGCCAGGTGATGTAGTGTAAAGTGAGACAAAGTCTACATACTGTATGTGGGAGGTGGGATGGACGAACAAACACACGAATCTCTGCCAGGAAACTGCTGCTGAGTGTCAAGTCTAAAGTCAACCCTGACTTATTTTAACTTACATACACAGAAGTAAGTTATCTTATGTAATGAACTGAAATAAAATAGTGAAATAGTCACTGTTTACTTTCATTTTCTTTAATGTACGTTAGTTAGATTATTGTTTATATGTTACTTAAGTTAACCTGCATGTGTGAACATGTAGTGAACACTTATTTAATCCAAACCATCTGTCCCGAAACCGAACCAAACTGCGACCTTTTCACAACGTTAACCAGGAGAAAGGTCACCTGACTTGAAAGTGTGAAGCTGTGTTATTTCTGTGCAGGATACTGACAGAAGTAATAGAAAACTAAACACTACTAAACACTTGGAAGGGGAGGGTGTGGCGAGATGTCTTGTCCTTTAATTCAGTATTGCAAGGTTTCCCAAAGTTATTATATTTTGACATTGAAATTGTTTTGTTTTCTGTCACCAGATCAAGTTGGCGTTCTTCGTGGCCATCGTGGGCGTAGTCCTGACAGTCCTCGGGGTGGGGACGGAGTTCTGGGTGGAGCTGGCGCCTCCCAAAAGTTTCTACAACAACCAGGTGAAATTATGGAATCAGCAACAAACCCAAACTTTTCCTCCAGACTTCAAACATATGGTGATTTGACTGATACACAGATGCTTTCAGGGTGTCTCAGATATTATTAAGCTGTCCAGGTTGTTTTCTGCAGAATAAAAAAAAAACATAAACTGTAATTTCCTGTCGGGTGTCTGAAGCTCAAGCCTGTGATGGATGGAGAAAGAATATTACAGCTGATGTTGTCTCTATAAAAACCTCTTTGATGTTGGTTTCGCAGACCTGTCTGACAGCTCACTACGGCCTGTGGAAGGGCTGCACCAAGACCTTGTGGGTGGCTGATATCGACCCAGAGAGAGAGAGCTGTGGACCTGCTGAACTGCCCGGAGGTGACTCACACATTTACTGACTGGTTGGCTTGGTGGACGGCTGTCTTAACTTTTATGATGGCTGACTGGTCTGTCTCTGTGTGTGAGGGGGGGACTTTTAAGCAGATGATTGACAGACCAGTTGGCTGCCTGGACGTTTGTCAAACTGTCCAGCTTGCTGGGCAGCTCAGTTTGAGTTAACATGAATGAGCGATCTACCTGACTTTCTGGCTAGACAAATGATGCTTGGCTCACGGTTTGATGGCTGGCTGGATGAATGTTCTTGCTGACTAACGGCCTGAGTCATTGTTACATCGTTTGAGTAAAAGAATCGGCAAGCTTCTTTTGGACCAACTGAAGGGATACATGATTTGGATTTTTGGAGATCCCCAGCTCTACCCTTTTTTCTGGTTAGGGTTTCGAAACAAGTGATTTTTAAATAGTTAAATTCAGTTCAATAGCTGAATTGTTCAGTTCAACATTTATTTGTTAAACAAATACAGCAATTAAAACAAATTTAGTTTTAAATTAATTTAAAACTAATTTAAAAGTCCAGTTGGGGTTAGACAGCCTTGAACTGCTTGTTAATTTCTTTGCTTTCGCTTTTGTTTTCATGCTGCACACCAGTTGTAAATTCCTAAAGTCAAGTTTCTTATTACAGGTGCAAGAACAGCTAATGGAAATAGTGCAGGACTGTGGGTTGAAAACAACATTTGCATGTCTATCTGGACTGTTTTATTCTTGGTAGACTGTGGTGAATGATTGCTGAAGCTATTTGCTCCCCTTTTTCCATGACTCACCTGTATTAGCTTCCCTTTTGAAGAGTGACTCATGTGAAAAGCAAAATAGAGCCCGACTGAGAAAAGTCCACCGTGTTCATCATCGGTGTCAGACAGGAAACCTCTCTGATTGTCATCAAAACAAAGAGAGAGTTTCACAGGACTGCTGGCTGAGTGGTTTTCTCTTAGTTTGCAGACCAGACTGCAGTTAACTGTCTCTGTCCTGCTGTCACCATCATTAATTCAATTCAGATCACTTTATTTATCCCAGAGGACCAATTACAGATGCATGAAGAGAAGTACTTGACAATGCATAGTATGTTATCTTAAAGAAAGTCCATTTTGCAAGCATGATATACTTATAAGAATAAACGTTTATTCATAGTTGTACCACCAAGCTACATTGTTCTATAACGTGACACATCATCAGATGCTTCGTGTTATTTTTGCAGGTGTTTGTACTTGAGACACCCATGATTGAACATTTTCCTTAATGGATTAAGACGTACACATGTTCTGTGGTCAGCGAGAGGAACGTCTAATTAACGCCTGACTGGCCGGTTGCAGAGCCACGTCATCCTTCATTTGTTGATTGATGAGTTTTGTCAGTGGGATTTGAGTGCGGATCCTCGCTGTATAACCCTGATAACTTGTTGTGGTGGGGGGGGGGACAACAAGCCAGAACGCTCTGCAGATTTGGCTTTGATCGCACTAATTAAGAGTGATGTGTGTGCGTGTTGTGCTTGCTTGCGTGAGGGGAACAGATAGAGGTGTCACACGCTATTTGACGGCCAAACTCTAATTACTGTAACACATCATCAGGACGGCAGAATGCTAATTGTGCAGGAAGCATTGGATTGTCACCTTGAGCTCGTCAATGACGTTCACGGCTGATTACGTTTGATGGAGCATTATTGAAACTAAAGTGTGCGGGGCTGAGAGGGGGATGCGGCTCCTTGAATTTCAATAAGATGTTCATCAAGATTTTTGTCCGCGGATTACCTGTCGGTGTTTGTGTTCCTCTCATTTACAGTAGCTGTGTCTCTGCCTCCATCTTTCTCCTCCTGCAGAATCAAACTGCACCTACTTCAAGTTTTTCACCACGGGGGAAAATGCTGTGATGTTCCAGAAGACAACGCGGAAGAGTGAGTCACACGCCTCTCTCGGCTCTCTTGGCCTCTCTCAACTGCTGTCCCACCTTACCCGCCCACTCCCTCCCCCTCGCTGCCTCCCTCTCTCCCTGCGCCCTCTTTGCCCCTTCATCTTATGCTCTCTTTATTTTTTAGTCCTCTGTCTTTCATCTCCCTTATGATCCCTCTATTTCTCTGTCCTTTTCCTCTTCCCTCCGTCTCCCTTCACCTCCTCGCTGCACTCTTCCAGGTTGGCCATTGTCTGCTCTGTGAGTGTTTGAAATCTATTCCGCCTACGCTGCGTTCAAGTGTCTCCGAGCTGCCGTCTAACCTCTCATTTCACTGGCAGTTCCATAATGTATTAAGATCACACAGTGCCATGCGCTGAATGAAGAAAGACAGACGTACATTAAAATCTCTTTGTGCACTGATGCCACATCACTTTCACGCTGTGGGCCTCAATGTAGAAATTTAATAAATACAGCCAGAAGTGTATGAAATACTGTCACAATGTCTTACTTCATGTAGATTAAAATGATTATGAAGTTTGATTATAAAAACAGCCTGGATGTGATGGAGTGAAAGTTTGTTTTCTTGCGTTGAATAATCTTTAATTTCTTTAGCAGGATGATCTTTTCAAAAACCTGAACATCCAGTTTGTCACAGTTCGGTCCAGTGTGACATCATGAACAGTTATAAAGAAGATCTTAAATCATAAATTCGGAGTGTAAGCAAACATGCATGGATTTGTTGAGGGATGTTGGTGATTTTCTTTCAGACCCTTTGTACAGATTTTAGGTTTAATCTGTCTGGCTGCAGATCCTTCCCAAAATCAGATCAACTTATCATCTTCAGGTTCGTGCATCAGTTCATAGACATGCAGATGCATTGACCGCTTCGGCCCGTTGCTGTGATACGTCAACGTAGCCACCATATTGGTCCAGTCTGGACTGGATCGGTGATCTACGTGGAGCAGAAAAAGAGAATAGAAGATTAAACGCAACCCACAAAATCCACGTTAAGTAACTTATCCAAGAATTATTAATTAATCAAAAATAACATCAAAATTGCACTATGCAAATCACAGAAGCTGTAATTTTTGGATAAAGGAAAAATACTACAGAGATGCCTTGTCCTACAAATGTTGTTTTCACATGTAAGAAAACACATTTGTCCCAGCAAAATGTCACAGCATTATTATTTCATCATCCACCCTCCTTAGTTACTGTTCTGTTAGAGCAGATGAAGACAGAGTTTAATCCATTCATCACATATGTATGTCATGAAACGCTGAGTATTGCTCTTCTCTGAGCCTCCTGCACACCATGACAACATGTAGAGAAATGCAAAGCTTGACATCTCTAGTTACAGTTGCTAAGCTATGATTGGAAAGTTGCTGTTTGGAGGTGGAGCTTAGCGAAGGGTCAATTGCAATATCTGTCAAAAATAATAACAATGAGTTCTTTTTTTGACCATATTGTGCAGCTCTAGTTTGCAGGTTTATCAGACACTAAAAAAGTGCACAGTGGTTTATAATGACTGTTTTTACTAATAAAATCTTTGTAATGTTTCTGGAATAATCAGAGAGATACAGGACATGGTGTAGAATTCAAAAACACAAAGGCTTTACTGAAGAGCCAAGCAGTCAATATCAGTCCAAATCCAAGAAGGAAGGCAAAATCCAAAAAAACAAACAAAACAAAACAAAGAACAAGGCAAAGTACAGAAAGTCAGAGTGACTAACATTAAATAACACTGGAAAGCAATGCACACACGAGGTAGACCAAGGACAGTCTGGCAAGGAGCAGAGAAACAAGGGGAGTATATATACACAGGGGGTGAAATAAGGGCAAAGCCGGGGGCAGGTGATGAATGGGGTTGACTGTTGGCAAAACCCAGGGGCAGCACAGGTGTGGATAATGAGAGCAGGAACTGAAATGACAGGAGATGTTACCAGAATAAACCAGGACATCCAATAAAAAAGACAAACAGGATGTTGCACTCTTGTGTTATCACGTCCTACTTCTTAAATGTCCATCTCAACAATTGTGAGGTCAACACAAGTCTGAACCCACCATGGCTTGTGAACTGCTGTTTTGAAGCCTTGAGTTTGGCATCATGGGGGTCGACATCTTGGTTTTTGAAACCAGAGCAGGTGTCAGTACCGACAAGAGCGTGGAGCTGGTGGGTGACGCGCTGTGACTTAGGGAGTGCTTGGTTTTGGTTTCCAGCAACAAATAATGGTGGCCTGCCTGTCCACAAGGTTTCTAGTATAGTAACAGAATATTGATCCATATTTGATCATCACGGCCTACTTTGACAGTTTGATCTGAGTTTCGTGAGCCCTGTCTTCAGTCACATGGTAGCACCGCCCTAAAGCATACTCTGCTTTATGATCTGTTTTACTCTAAATAGGATCATAATTTACAAAATCAACATCATGTTGTGTTGAAGAAGGTTTGAAATTACTGACTGAGACCATAAATTCATTAGGAAACTGTTTACTTCTCACTTGATTTATCACCTCAGCAGAGTCATTTTCTCATAAGCTTACATACAAGCAGACTCCTTCTTGCTGCCAGTGGAGTCGCCCCCTGCAGGCCATTAGAAAGAATGCATTCACTAGTTGATATTTGGTCTATAGGTTAACAGTAAAATTACACTATTCATGTTACAAGGTAATGAAAGGAAGGTGCACCAAAGTGATGCGTTGATGGCCGATGTTGAATTCTGTTGCAGCAAAACCTGAGCCAGGACAACTTTGTCCTGGACGGAGATACACTACACAGATTTTCGGGGGTTTAGAGAAATTTCAGGCTTTCCAAAAACCTATGTACATACTAACATCTGTTCTGTATAATACCTATGAAATGATGTTGACCCTTTCTCTGCTAAACCTGAAAATATATATAAAAAAATACATCAGAGCCCTTTGATTTAGCTCATCAGTCCAGTTCCAAAATAAACAGCCCAGTCTCAAATACTTTAGACTGGTCAGTGCCCCATGCTTCAGAGTATAATGTACTGTTGGTACTCCTTTTGCATCATTTCCGGAGGTGTCCCTCTAGTGTTATGTCTTGATGTGCCATCAAAGTCAGGTGATGTAGCATAAAAATCTACGTAGAAGAGGTGGGGTGAATGGGTGGGTCAAACAAACCAAGGACTTTCACCCAGAAGACCAGTGATCTTGATGTGTGTGGAACCAAAAGTCAAAGCTGTTTTCTTTTAACTTATGTGAACTATACAAGTTACATTAACTTGCAAAACTACTACTTATTTGAACCCAAACCACAATCTTTCCCTAAACCTAACTAAGCCCTGCACATGCAAAACTGATGCTTGAGGGCTACCAGGTATCCAGATGTGGTTAGAGTTTATGATAACAGCTCTGTCCTCTTTCTCTTTGCAGATCTGAATGTAGCGGCAGCCATGTTGGCCATGTTCAGCCTCTTCCTGATGGTGATGGGGGCCATATGCATCACCATGTCTCTCAGTAAAGAGATCCTCTTCTTCCTCAAGCCAGCATCTGTCTGCTTTATTCTGTCAGGTCAGTAGAGACGACAACACAGCGGGCAACTGTATTGTTCAAAGTAGAGTAGAGGTTTCTAGAGGTGGACAACTATGGTCTCATGTGTTTAAAAGCATTAGGACAATGTCTGTAACTGTCCACTGTCTCCTCCATAGGTATCATGGTGCTTCTGTGTCTGACGGTCTTCCACCAGTCCGTCCTGGCCTTCCTGGCGAGCGACCACACCGTTCCTCTCCACCACGAGCTCTCGTGGTCGGTGTCGTGCATCGGCTGCGCGGGCGCCGTCCTCATCGTGGGTGGGATCCTCTTCCTGCTGCTGGCGCTGCCCTACAGCCCCTGGCAGAGGTGTCTCCCTCAGAAGGACAGCAGCAGCAGCTAGTGGCCTGGAGGTGGTGTTGCACTTTATCTGCCCTTTCTCTTTGTGAGGAGGGAGGGTGCAGAGGGGGCGAGGAGGTTTCCCAAAGACGTCTCAGCAAAGAGTTTGCTTTTTTTTTCTCCTGTGAACTTAAAGGAATCAGGGTTGTGGGAGAGTGACGGGAGATTCACTCACCTGTTTATCTTTCATATATTCTTGTTTAACATGAAATTTCTTTTTTCTCAATGTTTCTTAGCGACTAATTCTGGATTTCTGACTGTTGATTAGCACACGTTGAGTTATAACCTCATAATTTGACATAATATTGGAAGTTTATCCTGTTTAACTACATGGAGACTGCTAGGTACTTGAATCTGTGATGCCATGTTACAGTAAAATATCTTTTTCGTGTTATCAAACATGGTGATCTTAATGCTCAGATGTGTTTGGGAAACACTCCTGTATTGTCTTACTAATCATCCTGCAGGGTTTGGAGGCAATTAATTGTTAGTTCATTCAATACATTAATTAATTCTTTGCATAATGGTGACTATTTCCCCCCAAATACTACATATTCCAACCCCCTAATATACCGTTTAATACAACAAAGTAACAGTCTCAAAAATTTCAGTCCAGGTTGATTTGGCGACACCTGTAGTTACTTGCAGTTACAGGGTGCAGCAAAACAAAAATTCTGTCATTTAATAAAGAAGCTGGGCAATAATTGGCCTTTTCCCATCGTTCTGTGAGCAAACATGATCTAACCGAGTCTATGAACAGGGTACAGTGAAAGGAGTGGGTCACCTGGCTCAGAAGTTGTAGAAGTGTGCAGCTTGCTACCTGCAGCTCTTCATATAACAGCTCACTGTGGCTGCTCCTGCTTGTTCCATTTTCCCTACAATATCTGCAAACTGATCCACTATCTTTGATAGCAGCGCTAATATCACTGACAAAAACATTGCCAATTTCCTGAGACTACTGTTTCGACAGTTAAATGTTTTTAATGTGAAGATGCAGCAGTAGAGAATGCTCATTCTGCATAAACAATCCCGAAACCCATCAGCAATTGTCTGATTATGATTTAGCGTCAGCTGTTAATAGTCATTACACGAGCAGTAACTTGCATCCAACATTTTTCCTGGAAATGTTGTTACAGAAACAGTTTTTAATACTAAAAAATATATATATATATATCTAAAAATTAAATAAATACTTTAGTGAGCCATAGATTCAGTCTCCATTGTGCTACCTCATTCAGCAATAGATGGTAACTTATTTAAATGAAAATCTCTGAGACTGCCACTTTAACAAAAACTGCTTTTGAAAGTTTAGCAGCTGAAAGACGCAAATGAAATAACGCTCGTTTGCTGGAAGGCTAGCTAACAGTATCATTTGGCTAACTTCAATGCAAACTTGTTTAAAAGAATGTCATCTGTGGAATATTAAAATGTTGGATGGTTAATTTATCTACCTGAAGTAAAAGAACAAACCAAGTTTTAGATTTTCAAATGAGACTTTATTCATATCAGGAAAGTTCATGCTCACAGATTGACAGCAACATGAGCAAATTATTTATTATTTTAACCTAAAAAAAAAAAGTTTAACACTGTAGTCATTGTAAAGTATTTGCTGTCGGTGGACTTTTATTACTTTCTCCTGCAACCTGTCTCAGGTAACAGGACGACCATCAACACCCTCAAAAACAACAACTACAGCGAATGAAGCGAACAGTTTATTGACCTCCAATCTGAGAACCTCGTTTAAGAAACTCGTTTTTTTTTCTCAGTGATGTGTGAAAAAGAAGAAACTGTTTGTCCTCAGATACCTTCCTGTGTGCAAAGCTGCCTTTCTACCGTCTACGTGGGATGTTTTGTTGTTGTTTTGTTGTTCACCAATTAACATTGAGACAGACATTAATTAGAAATACATCTCCTGTCATATGACAGGGCTCTAACTTTGTAATAGTACAAATACACTCAGTTTTTTTTTTCACGCTGTATTTTTATTATGTGTGTCTGGTCAAAGCGCAGCAATGAACACAACTTGTCTTTGTATCATTGTTAGAAGTCACACGCTTCATATAGTGGATCTCACATCCACTATAGGTAGAGTATATATGTAATATTTCAAATCAAGTGCTGCACTGTTTAATAGGCAGATAGAACAAGTAAACACTGTAGATTTATCGTGGCGTAGAAGGTACACAGTGTTAAATCAACTTTAAATGTGAGACGCTGCCATGTTTTTACCTTCAGTGTCGATTTATGTCTGAACAAAGTGCTTTCTGTGTCTGAGTGGAAGGTGAACTGTCTCTGCAACTTTTTTTTTTTTTTTTTGAACTGAATCGATTGAGTATGAATGACTTCATTTTATTATTAAACATGACATGAATATTTAATATCATCCTCTCTCAGGTTTCATTTCTCTCTCATTCTGCACTCTGAACACGTTCTCGGCTCAGTCGCTGCCTCCTCAGTAGCTGTTTTTATGAACCCGCTCACTTTACACCTCATGATAGAAATGACTGTGCTAACCGGACAGATATTCGTCCTCTGCAGGTTTCAGCTGGAATTTCAGCAGTTTTAAATGTGAAACATAAAATGTAACATATGACACTTCTACTCAGAATAATTAGTCATCATTTAGAATAGTTATCATATTCTTAAATATCCACAGTTATTTAAATATTACAAGGCAATTTAAATAATGATGGCAGAAACTGACCATATCAATACGTAATGTGGTTAAGTGTATAGAGACAGAGCGCATTTAAGCCCCGCCCACACCAGAGGTTAAAACAATCCATGGCTTTACATTGACTTGTATTGTGTGCTGGTACCTCTTGTCACGTTCCATCTGCTAGTAACCAACAGAGAAATGTTTAAAAGCTGCTATGTGCTGGGAAGGACTATCAACCAGTTAAAGAACCCAGAACTAAGTTTATATAAGCTGCTGAACCGAAAAAAACAAGACCTTTAACTCTTTCCCTGGCAGTATTTTTTAATAAAGTGCCAGCATTTTTGACAAAATTCACTGGTTTTTCAGTTCCCACAGACAAAAAAAATGTTTTGTTCTAGCGTCATTCATTCTTTTCTATGTGAATGTTGTTTGGTTGCTTCAAAAAATCTACTTTTCAGACAAAATCAGAAAAAACAGCATTTTTGTGAGACATTTTTAAGCGATCTCACGAGACTTCGTATATATCCTAATGGCCGCACGTGCCTAAGTCTCGCGAGATCTACGCCATGTTTACATCTTACCGGCTACGTGCAACAGCTGATATTTCTAAAACATTGCGAAAATGGCGTCTTTTGCGGTTAATTTTTAATGTCGCGGCTTGCAGACACTTGGATTACACCACACAAGCAGGATGGAGACATTTTGTGTTTGTTTTGTGTGCTATTTTTAACGTTTTATCCGTGGTCACCATTCACTGCCATTGTACTGGATGAGGCTGCTACCCTGCTTCTCCTAAAACTCCAGGATTGTTTGGTGAACTGAAGATCTTCACCCATCATCACATCGACATAGTGGTGAGTACATACTGAGTTAGTTATCATGGAAAGTGTAGTATCACTTTAAGAAGACAAAAGTGGATATAGACTTGAGGCGTCAGCAGGATAAACAGGGAGACTGTGGGATCCTGACACTCAGTTATGCCCGGATTACAATTGTTAATTTGACCAGACAAACTGAAGAAATCTCAGATAACTCTACTATAAAGAGGCCCGGTTTTGCTCTTTGTTAGGTTAAATGATGATCTTACTTGGTGATGTGATCAAATAGGTGTTCATATTAAAGTATTTCACCTCTGGCCAGTCAGTGGGATCATTAATCACAAGGTAAGGAGAAAGGAGATTTACTGAGATCTACTGGATATATTGAGTTTGTCAGTTTAACTTTTCCTCTCTGGTGGACACAGGGCGCTAAAATAATCCACTGATGTGCTGAAATCTAATGGTTTTAGTGAGCTACATTCACTTTATTAGTGTTGAAGCACTTGGTTTCATATTGTGGTGTCAATCCCCCCACCCTGCCCCCCAGGAGCATGGTTATCAGAGTATGACACATTGAGATCTGTCTCTATAGTGACCACCGGGCTAATTACATTACCATCAAACAATAATCACCATCATCAACGACACAGACAACGTAGACACCAACAAATCATATCAACACTTTGCTAAACAGATCACTTAAACCTATAACACAGCTAAATAATACACAATCAAATATGTCTAATTAATGAGGTCCCTGTCAGTAACATGATGTTACATCAGCTGCAGCTGATGTTGTGGTGAGGGCACAGAAACCCCGTTAAATGAAGTGCAGGTGAGGTGGCAGGTGTGAAACTGATTCTTAATCAACTGATAAGTATATGTGCTGTGATAAACTTTATCACACGCATGTAAAGTATGTATTTAAAGCAGCCCTGTCTCCTAGAAATGATTAACAGAGGAAATGTTGTTGATACTGAACATATCAGTACTAGTGACAGTATTTCAATTGTTTTCTGCCCAAATAAGCATTCTTGGGGTGCCCTGATGGCTTGTTAGGTGAGGTGCAGGCCCCAAGTGCAGAGGCTAAGGTTCCTTTGCAGCAGCCGTGGGATCAGTTCTGGACTGCAGCCTTCAGCTGCATGTCTACCCCCTTACTGTCCCTCATTTCCTGTCTGTCCAAAGCTGTCCTATTAAACAAAGTCTGGGAAAGCCCAAAAATAATCATATTAAAAAATATATAAACTCACAGTGACTACAGCATTTTTAAACTTTTTAATGGTTATGTTTTTGTTCTGGCACTGCTACAGAAAAACTCAGCAGTGACTAAGACTCACAAGTCAGTCTCTAAACACTTCACTCAATAGAGACTGAGGAGAATCCCCCAGCTTTTGTTGCTGTGGAAACAATTAGAGAGTTTAAAAGAAGCGTCATCGCAATTTCCTTCCAAAAATGTAAGGGGAGTAGGTTTGTTAGCAGGTGTTTTTGCCACCATTCAAGCATTATTCAAGCATTGCCATCATATTGAATGGTGGTGTTTTTGTTGCTTAGCCTATAACCACAGACAAATGTCTGGAGTAGGACCCTGGATTCTGGTGTCTCAGTCCTGCACCGTCTGCTTGCCAACCATCCCAACCACCCGTCTGTGACTCCACACAGATACACAGAAACGTTGGCAGCGATTAGGCTAGCACAGTGCTGTTGATTCCCAGACCCAACAGGTTCAAAGTGGCACTGTGCTGGTTAGGTAAAGATGAAAATTATGAAAAAATGGACAGTCATTATGTTATAACGGTCGATCTGCTCTCTGCCCATAAAAAAACCCCTTAAATTCCAACTTCCCTCACATTATCCTTCTTTTGGATATTAAATTTGTGCCATTTTCCTCCTTTACGACAGCGAGCAGCAGCAGGAAATAAGAGGTCTGTGACATACAACAAAGGTCCTGGCTAAATTTGAACTCAGGATGTTGCAGTTGCATGTTACATGCCGTTATATGATACAGTACTTAGGACTGCCAGACCACCGGCATGGTCCTTTTACCTTCTTACTTAAACCAGTCATTAATGCTCAAGTTATGAATCTGATATTTCCGAGAGCATCTGATGGCAGCATAAAAAGTAGATTGCAGACATGTGGTAAGCTAATATAATCACGTTACATCCTGAGTCGAGTCATCTTGCATCATTACTTTCAAACTAATCAACCTTTTCATGGTCAACTTTAGGGATGCTTGCATGACAGTGAAGAGCACTTAGGTAAATAGAGTTACAAACTTTCAGGTGTGTGATTTCATGTTTGGATTGCTCTGACTCGTGCTTTCTGCCCCTCTTCGATCCCCTCTCCCTCCGCTAACGTTACCGCCGACTCGGTTCTTGTTATCCTGCTCACAGCACATCTCAGTCAGCACGTTGACCTCCTTCCAGGCTCACGTCTCTCTGAAGCGTCTCCCATGCTGTTTGGCAGCGACCTCCTGGCTAAATATAGACCGTGGCCAATAGGACTGACGTGGCAGGAGAAACACAAACCTGGAAACAAGCTGCGCACACAAACACACTCTCAAATTGTTCAGATACACATGTGTGCACTTATGTTCGTTTACACACAGTATCTCTGCCCTGAGTGCACAGGAACACACATGATGCACACAGCGTGAGCACAGTCTGAGCCTACTTTAGACCGAACAACTGACGTCAAACATTCCCAACGTCATCCAATCTACTTTACTGCACCACAGAGAATCAAATGATCCTCCTCAAATTAAAATGAGAAGTCATGAAGCAAAGTGAGCGCCGATATTAAGTTGTTAAAGATACAACTTTTCTTTTTGAGTCAGCGCAGTGAGCCCCCATCCTCCCCCGGTTAGATAGGTTTTTACCCACAGCACCTGTCACCACTGTCAAGAGAGTTACTTTAAAAATGTTTTGCGATACAATTACTAATTACCTGTGTAAAAATGTAGTCAGTAACCTAAACCAAATGTCACAATATTGAGCAACTCCATTACTTTCTGCTGCTTTTGGATTATCTCAATATCAAATATGGTGATATTGTTGATAACACTTTATTTGAACAGCATAAAAATGTCATAATCATGACATGACAGAGTCATTTGTGTAATTTTTGAGCCAAAGTTGACACTGTTTGAGATGTCTTTGTCATGACAACTTGACATTATCAGACTTAGCAGCTTTGTTAGCTAGTTTACCTGTTGCAAACTCCTGTCAGCTGTTATCTGTAGCTGGCGTTAGCTAGTTAGCTCAGTTAGTTGTGGAGCTAGCTGCCTGATTACCTGACTCCACAACTAACCCTAACCCTGTATTCGGTTCTTGTCTGGCTATGGCCTCCAGTTTGCCAGACTCAGGAAGACACTGCTGATACCAGGATGGCAGGGGACAGTGCTGATCAATACTGTCCATGTGCATTTCTCAACAGAGATGAGAAGGAAGGGAGACATATCACTCCTTAGGTACTTCTCTCATCATCTCCAGAAAAAAACCCAATGTATTTAATTATCCCTGCTAGGCGTAAGCCTTGGAGGGATCGCCTCCGTGTGTATGCGTGAGTGTGTGAGTCAGTGTGTGCATGTGTGATAATCGGACCTGCATCTTGTTCAGAGCTAATCTTGGATATTACTATAATCCTAATATTTTAGTGCACATTCAGGGAATTTCTTCAAACTTGGCACAAATGACCACATAGACGCAGGAATGAACTGATTCAATTTTGGTGGCCAAAGGTCAAAGTCACTGTTTGTCCCGTTCTTGTGAAGTCAATATCTCCAGAACGCTTGGAGGGAATTTCTTCAAACTTGGCTCAGGCATCCTCCTGGAAGATGATAAGAGGAGGAGTGGATTTTGGTGGTCAAAGTTCACGGTGACCTCACTAAACACATTTTTGGCCATAACTCAAGAATGTATATGCTAATCATGACAACCAGTCCTCTTTACTCTTCTACAAACTAATATCTAAGTGAAGAGAGCATGTTTCTCACTGGAAATTATTCTTCTTAACTGACCGCTAGGCACCACAAGTGATCAACAGCTGCTTCAGTTTGAAATGTTGCTTCAGTCAGGGACAACGTACGTGGAGGCCATGTTAATGTTGGGAGAACTTTGCAAATCTGTGCTGGTTGCATCTGGCAGCTGTGGTGACATTGCAGCAGGTGCTTCACCATCTGTTGCCTGGTAGGGATCTGAACTGAGTGACCAGTTTAGAATGTTAAGACTTTTTAAAAACACACTGCATCTAGAAAACATTAAAATTTGATTTTAAAAGTTAACAATAAACATAAGTGTGAGTCATAATTAGACGCAAGTTGAACATTGAATGTGATCTTTCCTGAACCTTGACCAAGTGTTTTAGTTGCCCAACCCTAACCAAACCTTCAACCATACTTAATTTGCTATAACCAAAATCTCTCCTCATCCATACCGTAGTTGCTATGGATGAAGAATCATTTTTAA
Organism: Lutjanus campechanus; assembly: GCA_027495735.1. NCBI lineage: Eukaryota > Metazoa > Chordata > Actinopteri > Lutjaniformes > Lutjanidae > Lutjanus > Lutjanus campechanus. The sequence goes on along the minus strand of JAJHUR010137149.1, from coordinate 13,684 downwards.
AAACAAACAAAATATTATTCTGGGCTTTTGCAGAATTGTCCAATATCCCGTTGTCTTTTGGCCACAGGCGTGGATGGTCACAGTCCAAAAAAGATTTAGAGACATATGCAGACTGTCAGAAAGCTTTTTGTGGCTGATGCATCTGCATTTTGGGTACACATGGTTAGGATGATGGAGGACAGACTCTGTAGCCTGTCTCATGTTGCTTATATACTTCACATATCAAGGCGCTGAGTGCCAAATCTCTACTATGCCACACCCCCAAAAGTCATTCACTCTCGATGCTATCCAATCCACCGGAAAGAAAATACACTCCTCCAGGAGTGTACTCGACGAAAACTGATCTTAAGTCCTTAAATATTTGCAGCTTTATTGGCTCAGACCCAGAACAGAAGTGTGTGGGAGAAGTTGGTCGGACATTCCTAATTGGTCTCTCTTCAGTTACACCGCCGAACACACACTTAGACGGAAATTTAAGAGTGAGTGTCCAGCTCCAACACACCACTGTGCATGACAGAGACATTAAATTAAGATCTCCAGAATGTCACACACGTCTAGACAACCGTCGTAAATTTAAGGCAAAATGAGCAATGAGCTAAAAAAAGACTTTATTGCACATCTGGTGGTCAGTAAGTGAATATCAGATATCTTTACACTCTTTTGGAATAGCTGCCCCCTATATATACATCAATCAAACAGTAAATCCTCATTCAGATGCCATTTTAAAGCTGCATTACTTATGCAGCTGATGAATAGTCTTGTGTTGCTCATGCAAAATGTCTTGTTGTGTTCATGACACTAATTCCTTCTGACCTAACCTCAGTAAACAGAGTCTGAAATAAATGTAGTTTTGCATGAATGGATGAGAAAAACTCTACGACCAGTTTCTTAATGCACCACAGCTGAGATGCACATGTGAGGAACATAATGTAACACTAATGTGATGCTGTATATGCATATGATGGATATGATCAGACCTGGGCAAACTGTGGCCCAGGGGCTGGATGTGGCCCACTAAAAGGTTTCATGTGTACCAAAAGTTAGAAATCTAGCAGACAGTCAATATGATTTTGCTTACCATTAAACTGTTATTAAACCTTTATTTTGAAAGGTGTCAGGGCTGTCTTCATTGGTAATGATAATGGACTGTATCTTTTATATTAAACTGTAACTTTATTCACTTAGTGCTGGACATCCATGCTGTTTATGTTGTTGTTCTTCTACCTGTATGCTACATGCATGGTACACTGTTAAACATCAAGTTTAGGAGATTGCCAGTAAAATATTTGCCCACATTTCAACATGGCAATTCAGAAAGGGTGACCAGCAGTAGAGGTACTCTATATAGAACACTTCTGACCATTCTATTATTACAGATTTGGCTGTTATTAGGACATTATATCATCTCTCTCTGGCCAACGGCAGCCTGATCAATTTCTCATGTGGCGCCCCCATGAAAAATAATTGCCCATCCTTGGATATGATGAGCTAAATTTTGGACCCCAGGAAGACTAGCTGGTCTCATGGGCAGTGGCTAATTGGGATCCTTCTAAATAAAGAAAGAAAGATATGAAGAAGTGTACTCCTGCATGTTCACACACTCACAGACAATTATAGACCAACAACACAAAAGAAACATCACGCAGGTCATGATAATGTTAGGAGGTAAACAGGTAAATGTTCCTGATTTTTGGTTCAGAAATTGATCCATAATATTAATTTGTATTTATACCATCAGTACTTTAGACTTATTTAGAATTATTTTGCATGTTTCATGTCACTTCTGCTAATCCTCATGCAGTTTCAGGTGAGTATAGTGTGTCGTGGTACTACATGAATTAAACTTCAGTGTGACTTTGAAGTCAAAAACCTGACCACTGCATATTTAACCCCAACTCCTCAACCTTAAAACTAAATGTTTAACTATGTGGGAACCATCTAATTTGTAGTTTGCAGGTGAGTCGTCACAACGAAGATATTTTTGTAATTTGTTAATATACAACTACACACAAATACATGAAACAGCTCTGAAAATAAAGCTTGCTAATTTATCTATCTGGCCTTAAAATGGTCGTTTTCTCTGTTACTGACTTGCTCAGGGCCCTCTGCAGATAATTAGTGGGAGAAAACCTTCACTGTGCACAAAACACTGGCCCTCCTCCATTTTCCTGGAGAGCAGAAAAAACAGGCCAGCTGTTTTGTGTTCTTCCAAACCCTTTTATACCCTGTCACCTGCTGTCTGTGGCCAATCAGGGAGGGTCTCTGGAATCAATGCCACTTTGACCGAGGTGGCATCAATCTCCCCTCACTTGGAGCTAAATTGTGCTCAATTGTACTTTGACAAAAATATAAATCAAAATGATCTTCTCAGGAGGGTATAATCAAAGTAATGATGCCACAAAGTGCCTCACAAAAACAAAAAAAAGGAAGAGACTGAGCAACAGACATTAAACATTAAAAAGTAGACAATCATCTAAAAACAAAAAGAGCAGAGATGAGAGGATGGAGGAGCTGAAGCTGCCAAATGAGAAATCCTGGTTCCATAGTGTCAATCTACTACTACAGCGTTGGATACACCTGTTTCCTCGCTCTGTACTCCTCCAGAAACCTCTCTGGTGCATTTAAGGGATTGGAAGATCCTCCATAATTGTAGAAAGGGAAAGATTTCTGGAAAATGGGAGGAGAGAGGACGCAATAGCAGGGAGCATTTCACATTACATGACTAAAACACTCGATCAACAATTATGGAAGCCAGTAGATGAATTCAAGAATTGTTAAAACCTCAACCTGTCACTCGTTAGATTGATTGTCTACCTTTTTGAGACAGATTTTTTAGTTTACCAAATGGAAATTTTTGAATTTGCATATTTGCATAGTTGAAACTGATCTGCCATGACATGTTTTTTGACACACTACAGGAGGGGGCATAGCAAAAAATGACTGTAAACAAATGCATTGCCCCTCCCTGCATCCACAGCTAGTCATCTGAGTACATTTGTGGACCCTCATGTGAGGAGAACCCAACAAAGATACGAGAATATACTCAGCATACCTATGATGCACTTTTGGCTGCACCAGGTCAAACTTTGTGGTGCTAATTTGCATTTCTGTAACTACTTTTAATGCACCGAGCAGTGCAAAGTCTAGACAGACTTTCTCTGGAGTGGGGCCAAAGTGCGGCCAACCTGCATTCCAAGCATACTGCGGTGACGTCTCGCTTACTGCGGCCAACCAGTGACGACACTTCAGCTTGTGTTGCTGAGGAAAGTGTCTGTGTGTTCAGCTCTCAGTACTTCAGTAGCTTCTAACTGAATCTCTGTGGTTTAAAGTTTAGCTTCTCTCTTGTGTCACTTCAGGTATCTGCGTTATTTTACTGTTTCATGGTCATTTTCAGGTGTAGGAAGTGTGCTGAGTCACTGCTGATTAAAACCCTGATTTTGCTGCTTTATAATAAAAGCTGTTGGATAACAAAACAGGCAGAATTTTATTGTGAAGTAAGATAAGATAAGATAAGATAAGATAAGATATTCCTTTATTAGTCCCACAGTGGGGAAATTCCGGCATTACAGCAGCAAAGTGGAAGGCAAAAATAAGAAGCATGAGTAAAAAGACAATAAATAGCAAACAAGCAATATAAACAGGGAGTATAGAAAAATATGAACAATCTAAACATTGGAAATACAGAAACTAGCAATCTGGTATGGGAAGATATCAGATGATGATGGTAATATACAGTGTTTCCAAGATTACACCATGGCACTGAGGAAATATCAATATTGCACATATGAAATTAGACATTTGCCAGGTACTGATATTGCACATAGGATGAAAAGTACCCCTGACTGGATTCAAGATTGACAAGTTGCACCTTTAAGTTGAAAATCACCTGAGCTAAAATATTTAACAGTATAAGTGAACATAGTGCATTCTAGTGCAGTCAGTGCAGTCTTGGTGAGTGTGTGGTCTACTGGGAGCACTGCTGGTTGTAATGTCTGACAGCTGCAGGAAGGAAGGACCTGCGATAGCGTTCCTTCACACAATAGCGTTCCTTCACACAAGGGGAGCTGCACAAGCTGCCACTAGAGCGGCGCCATCTTTACACACATAAGTACAGTATTTCTAGGAAATTACGTTTGTCATTGTTTTACAGCCTCACGACTTTAGCTAAGCTCATCATTAGTTCAAGACACACCTTGAGGCAGGTAGCTGTTGTAATGGAGAAGGAAATCCTTGCCTTGCAGAGTCAAACCGAGTCAGGCCAAGAAAACACAAGAGAAAGGAGAAGGGGTATCAGTCTCCAACCCCAACCCAGGCCTACACCCCTGGTCTCTACTACCCTCCCACCCGCTATGTAGCTATGATGACACCATTTTATCCCTGCTAAATGCAACTAATTCAGTCAGTGACGGTGCTAATTTTGTCAGTTCACTTTGAAGATTCTGAGTTGTTCTTACATGTACTTAACACCTCTAATGTCAGACAGCATGAATAACAGCGTCGGAAGAATCAGCTCATGTACATAAACTATTTTACCGACATGAACCTAATCTTGAACTAAAGAGAGAATAAAAAAAAATACAATGGGATCATTTGAATAATGCTTGCTTTTGTCATTTATTAAAAATCAGAAATCTACAAGAAACCGTTTGACCTTTTAACATAACACATACAATATCTGATTACACCTCTGTTGAGAAATTGATCAGTAACATAATGAACGCCCCCCAGGATGCCTTTTACCTTGATTGACTCTGGTGTGATCTTTGACTTTGAAATACCTGCAGTTTCTAATTTTATAAGACGAAGCTCGAGTCTGAACCCTGTCTGTTCAGTTCAGCGTGCGTTTGAGTTTTCGCGATTGAGACAGCGTCGCTCAGACAGCCCAGGTTTCCTGTCGTGGGATCTCCCTCTCTGGGAGTGAGGAAGGATTTGAGGACTGGAGGAAATGAGAGTGTAATCTTGACTGACAGACCTCCCCACCGGCATATGGCCGTCTGTCAGCGAGCCCGCAGCCGTTATCAGTGACTGCAGGCATGCGCTCTTCACCGGCAAAGAGCCCTGGAAGGAGAGACAGCCGGTCAGCGAGCATCGGGCTGAATGAGGAGAGGAAATTAAAATGCAGAATGTGTTCACAGGTGGCAGACTCCTGTTGACTCATGAAAGCTGACACAAGGCGGCAGCTATTATCGTATCATGCTGTATGTACGACAACTGTGCTGCTAGCTGCAGACATAATACAGGAGAGCCAGGTGCACCATGGGAGAGCCTCAGTGTAGACACCGGCCTGCTGTGAAGGGTTACAGTATATTAGGCTTTTATTAAATGCTGGACATTTGCCATACAATGGTGATATGATGAAGGTTATACCTGACTACACTGACAGAAAACTGTCTGCCTCGGGGAAACATGCAATTATGTTGTTTTTTCCCCTGCATATCCACTAATCCATGTGTCTGGGTTGTGGGCCACGGATTATGAGAACTCCAAGACAGCACCCAGTAATCCATCAAAAGTGGCTTACCCAGCGCATACACCAAAAAAAAAAAAAAGGAGAAAAAAACAAACAAAAAACAAACAAACACGAGGAACAGTTCTCAGGTTAACAACACAAGAGAAGCCTGAAGTGTATAACTAACCGCCGCCGCAGTAGTAGAGAAAACGATCTGGCATTGGATGGGTGAAGAGCTGGAGTTGAAGTACTGCAAGGCAGATGAGCTGATGGGAAGCAGGTGTGTAGGCTTGGAGAGGCAGCGAGCCCAATGCAGGCAGGTGTGCAGGACGAGCAGAGCCAGGAGCCAAGAGAGTGGAGTGATATTGTTTTTGGCATTCTCTAATGATTTGTTATAATATTCCTTCTTGCATATGCTCATAATATTTTATTTTTTTAAATAATTTATTTTTTAAAAATAGCTTTTTTGTTTATTTTTTGCCTCTGAAGTTGTAGTTGGGGCTAGGGGGGCTGCTGTGACCCATGAAAAACTGTTTAAGGATTATTTACCTGTCACCTACTTTTAATTTTTTAAAGGTTAACTTACTTTATTGATCATTTAACAAGACAGGATTGCATAATGAGATGTTAGTTGTACAAACAAAAGAAAAAACTATATACAGCGAATGGGCGAGTAAATAAATCATAAAAATCAAACTGTATCATGGTGGAATACTGAGGATAGAGGTAGACAGGAAGTACACTCTTTATGAGGACTTAAAGAATAAAGTTTAGAAGCTTTATATTTCATTTGTGTGATTCTACTCTGTTGTGTTGTTATTTATCTTTTAAATTAACCCACTTTGGTGCACATTGTGATGCCAGTTGGTAAAAAAAAACAAGTAATGTTTTTTTTGTTACACAAGAGACCAAGTAAACATAATCTGAAAACTAAACTTTAGGGCATGTTGCCTTAAAGCAACGCCGTACCATTGTGGTAAGGAATGAAAGAGGAGAGTTATTGTTTAAAATTTCAAGAACATTTTTAACAACACCAAAGGAAAATATTCAGTTGTCTCACCAGTAAAATGTATGCCATTAGAAATGGAAAAACATTGAAAATAAACTCTTTTCATAAGCAGGTAAATTAGCTTTTTAATGAGAACACAGATAATGGTAACTAACCCTAACCCTAACCCTAGCCACATGAGTTCAGCTTAACCTCAAGGGATCCTTTCACGTTAGATCAATCGGCCTTTGACTCTGAAACCAAACTGCTGAGTTGAGAAACCAGCAAGAGTCACAAATGCATGCCTTTGCATTAAATAGCATTTCTGA
>JAJHUR010137148.1:8990-34295 GCA_027495735.1 Lutjanus campechanus | reverse complement strand
CTTAATTAAAGCCTGTCTGCCAACAGTCTCACCCATTATAACATCCATAGTTCACTCCTCCCTTTCCACTGCTACTGTTCCACCATCACTGAAGACTGCTTCCATCACTCCCATTCTTAAAAAACCTGGTTCAGATCCCAATGACCATAATAACTATCGGCCCATTTCCAACCTCACATTCATCTGTAAGATCCTAGAAAAGACAGTAGCAACCCACCTCCAGAACCACCTGCACAATAATAGTCTTTTTGAACCATTCCAGTCCGGTTTCCGCCCAAAACACAGCACAGAAACAGCCTTAATCAAGATCACCAATGACCTCCTCCTGGCAGCAGATTCTGGCCTTTTCACCATCCTCATTCTCCTCGACCTCAGTGCCACCTTTGATACCATCTCCCACTCCATACCCCTGGAACGCCTGGCTGGCACTGGGGTCTCTGGCACAGTACTGCATTACAATGGTTCACTTCATATCTACCTGACAGGAAACAGCTTGTTCAAGGGAAAAATGTTCAATCACAACCATCATCCATCATACATGGTGTCCCGCAGGGATCAGTGCTGGGACCGCTTCTATTCATCATATACATCCTCCCCCTTGGTAACATCCTCCGTCACTTTGGAATTCATATTCACTGCCATGCCGATGACACACAACATTACATCTCCACTTCTCCCCCCCCCCCACATCAGTAACATTACCTGTACTGCCTTCATGCACTTACGTAACATCTCCAAACTCCGCCCATCTCTCACCCAACACAACACCCGGGTCCTGGTCCACGCACTTGTCACTTCACGCATCGATTACTGCAACTCAATCCTCACTGGTCTCCCCAACAAACTTCTCCATCATCTCCAAATCATCCAGAACTCTGCCGCCAGAATCATCACCCGTACCAAATCCACCGACCACATCAGCTCCATCCTCATTCAGCTCCACTGGCTACCTGTCCATCAGCGAATCCAATATGAAGTCCTTATCCTCACATTCAAAGCTCTCCATAACCTGGCCCCCCAATACCTGTCAGACCTTCTCCACCCGTGCTCTACGCTCCTCCTCAGCTGCTCTTCTGTCTGTCCCTAACTTCAAACTGACCACTATGGGTGGCAGAGCCTTCAGCTGCTCTGCACCCAGACTCTGGAACTCTCTACCCCCCCCCCCATATCCGTCAGATTGACTCCATTGGACAATTCAAACCACAGCTTAAAACCCATCTGTTCAGACTTGCTTATCCGTTTTAATTTTCTGTCATGTATTTTATTTATTTTTAATGCTGTATTATTGGTATTTTACTTTTTTTAAATGTAGTATTATTGGTATTTTTGTATGTTTTTTATTATAAGGTGTCATTGGGTGCTCAGAAAGGCGCCAACAAACAAAATGTATTATTATTATTATTAATAAGTCCAGTGAGTTCAACAATAACAGCTCATTTAAATAAATGCTAAATTGTAATTTGGTTGCACTTTTTCATTGAATGTTACAGTTTTTACCCATTGCTTACACACTTACACACAAGGAATTTGGCTCATTGTGTCAAAAACATGTCACTTCTGTCAAAATGAAACTCTGCAATCAAAACCTAACAATCCTCTTTCAAAATTGCATTAATGCAACAAAATGATTCACACATGCACCATTTCAGCAACAACACACTGATGTGCTTCACACAAAAAAAACTGCTGTCTTAAGAAGTTTGTATACCTGAACATGTTTCCTTGAATGTAATGTAATTGCAATCCATCGCAGTCACTGAGAAATAACATGCAATTAAAGTACAGTTACAAAATGTTGGTGACTACACAGGAGTTGCGTTTTGGTTGCCTAGTGGAGATCACTCTACTTAGTTAACTCCTCTAGTTCAATATGAGGATTACATTTTACTTTTCAATATATCATTTTAACTTGAGAATGTCTGACACTGAAGGCCCTATCTTACCACCAGCTCAAAGTGGATAGAGCATGGTGATGCAGTTGACATCGCTATCTTACATTTCCCCATGTTTGCAAGACAGCAAATAAACTTGTGCCTGTCTGTGCGCCCATGGGCGACAGGTCTAAATAAGAAGGTGTGACCAGATGTGTTTGGTTTCTTGTGCACAGCACATTGTAGTCAAAACCACTTGCGCCTTAGATCAGCTAAAACCTGGTCGAAGTGTAAAATCTGTGGCACAATAAATCTTTCTGCAAAAGACAGCAACCAGTGCGTCAAATCATAAAACACCTTCATTTGTATTCAATCTTTTCCCCACACAGGAGTGTGGATTAGTAAAGTGTCCTTTGAACATATTTTCTATCAGAAATAAAGTGTAAATATTGAAATAAATAGTGTGTGTGTTTCTAAATTTATTCTCACTAATACAGAATAAGAACTTATTATTGTCATTATAAAGCCTAATAATTCTCAACAGACCTGCAGGACGGGACCACAGCTGTCAGATCGTCACATGAGTGTTTGTGTCTGTATGTTTACTGGGATCCAGAAAAACAAATATTAAACTATTATGACCAATAACATTCAAAATGAACAAGACGTTCAACAAGCTCATACTCACGTGATCATGGCAGGGGTCGGGGTAGTCACAAATGTCTTGTGAGAAGACAGAACGTATCAACATTTTCACCTCCTCAGGGTAGACGTAGGTGGGCTGACACAGATCGTCCTCCTTCACACCAACCCTGTGAAACATCTGGAATACAAGTGAGAGGAGGATGAAGGAAAAATAGAATTACTGCTTTGCAGCTGTTTGTTTCCACCAACCAAGTCACAGTTTACATCCACATCTGTCCAGACTCAGTACACAAGTGAAGACTCTGGATGAATTTAACATGGACGTTATCACTATATTGACCTGCAACTTTGAGGGAATAATAAAGGGTTTAGGTGTATTTTGGGAAGAAATCATCAAATTATAAATATGTGATTCCAGTGAATAATTTCCAGGTAGAAACATGCTGTCTTCACTTAGAGACTATTTTTACAGAGGACAGAGGTGACAGAGCTGAACATTATGATGTCACAGGGAAGCTGACCTTTGACTGTTTGGATGTCAAATGTCATCACCTCATCATTTTATCATCATTGGGTATTTACATGAATTTTTGTCATAATCAGCGTATGAAATCTTGAGACGCCAAAATTAGTTTTGTGAGGTCACAGTAAACTTTAACCACCAAAGTCTAATCAGTTCATCCTTGAGTCCAAATGGATGTTTGTGCCAAAACTGAAGAAAATCCCTGTTGGTGTTCTTGAGATATCATGTTCATGAAGCAATGGCACAGATGGACAGACGGCCTGAAAACATAAATACAGCGATAGCATGACACAGAGGCATAAAAAGAGCTGAGACAATATTTGGTGACTGCTGATGGCTGTGAAGACACAAGACTATAGACAGCTATTTCCTGTTACTTATTCAGGTCCAGGTTGTGGTGAAAGTAGAGAATTGATAATAAAAAAGATTTTTCTCTCCAGTAACGTCCTCCAGATGTATAATTGTATAATTCCTGGGTCTGCCCTATAGTGTCCTTACCAGTTAGTTGGACATGACAAGAAAAAATATGTACAAGTGTGACTGTTATTTAAATAGATGAAGAAGCTGTACAGTTTTTTTCACTCCTACATAAAACTGTTCAGCTTTCAGCTACATATTATTTCTATCATTTTTATAATTTTGTGTGTGTGTGTGTGTGTTATTGTCTTTTCTCTATTTTTCTATTTATGCTATTTTAACCAACAGTACTTGCCTTAATCTTCTTTTTAGTACTACGTTTGCTGTTATGGACCAAATATGTCAGCAAATTCCTTATATGTGAAAGCCTACTTGGCAATAAAACCATTTCTGATTCTGATTCTGATGACTGGAATACTGTGCTCCCACTATCAGCACTGTGTTTTGCAGCATCCCACTCTGTATCCTCATACAAACACACATATCACACACACTATTGTTGTAGTAGGTCAGTCAGGACTGAATTTTGTGAATCCACCTCACTTACAAGGTAAGCTCCCGGCAACATGTGTTTGAAACCTACAGTATTAGTGAAACAAGTCATTTGTTGTTGTCTCCCAAATTACCTACATGGTCTTGTTTTCAATATGTAATTGGTAAAATTCAGTTAGTAATTTATTAATATTATATGTGCAAAATATATATATGGTCAAAACTTGTATATTCCGTAAGAAAGCAGATGTAACACATATTTGCATTTCATGAGTTCATGAGTATGGACCAGTTTCCTCTGCAGAAGCCTGTAGACTTTCTTCCGGCGGGCGCAGTCACTCCTCAAACGTTTGGCAGCATGAAGCAGTGATGCCATCCACACAGGAAGTCTGAGGAGAGGGGAAGAGTTCATGTTTATCTCTATAAATAGCATGAACCATGGTGGGTTGGACTGAGGTAAGGCCTTTGTTTATTACAGTTACTTTGTCCAAAGCAACAGAATGTTCAAGTGAGCTAATATTAGCTTTGTTTAGACCAACAACACTGGTGTTTGAATGCAGTACAACTGAAATTTGGCAGGTCATGGAGCATGACTTTTTAATTAATTATTCTAATTATTTTGCTGTATGCCTCACTTTCAGCCGCAGAATCAGTCCTAAGAAAACCTTGGGGCCGTGCACCTCCGTAGAGTTTTTAGGAGCCACTGGACTCCACTTCTTTCCAAACGTCTTTGCTCACTGACAGAATACAGCGCACCACTCTGCTTCTGTTAAATTATCTCCCAGCCGACAGATGCACCAACACCAGCTATCAGCCCTTCTCAGCCACCTCAATTATGCCATACACATAATCCCTTGAGGGAAATCAGTCCAACCTCCTGGCTAAAGCAGCAGCACACAGGCTGATAACACAGTTATAGAAATCATAGACAAAGGACAATCTTGTTCTTCAGCCATCGTGTAATTCATGCACAGATTCCAAACACCAGTTCATTCTCTGAGCAGCTCACGTTCCCACGTACCACAACAGCACTGCTGATTCATTTCATTTCACAAATTCAGAAACTTGGTCCCTGAATGGTTCATCCCACACCAGTGCCAATGTTGTCAGCCACAATATTTAGGCAACAAACCATCCTGAACAGTCTCATCCCTAGCACCCCCTCAGCTTATCTAAAAGGCCACAGACCAGCTGCCCCTTCCCTCCCTGGACGTCATCATGTCTATCTGCAGTTGTATCACCCTCACTGATTCCTTTTTGGAAATCTGCTGTTCTACCATCGAGAATTACTCATCATCTTCAAGTAACTGTTATCATTCTACCTCTCAGTCCCCATGTCTCCATGCTAATTAAAGGTTTGCAAAAACAGGAACCCTGTCTCACAGCAAGACGCTTGACACTCACTTCTGACTTTCTCAGCCTCTGCAGCCATTCTCCAGGGTTTATACAGAATGTTTTTGACACAAAGGTGGCATACTAGAGAACTATACTACAGAACATTTGAGACATCAACAGTGTACACAGTTTGCTTAAGTGAAAAAATCACAATTTGACAGACAAAAGTGTCAATAAGGATTTCAGTTTTACAGCAAGGTGAAACATTGTGACAAATGATGAGTTTTTTGGCAAAGGACTCAACATTAAAACACTCAGTTGCAGGTTGTGCAATACATTTTAGTATAATGTTTTCAGCATTATTTTCATTAATATGGGAAAGTCAGCACAAAGTCTTACATAGCCAGACGTCTCTCCACAGCGCTCAGTGCTGGAGAAAGGTCTGGCTCCATGTATACACGTTCTGCTACATGGGAAAAACACCCTGTCCGGAGCCGCGTGCACATGCCTGACCTGGGTACACAAGCTCTCACCCAAGCGGCGCGACACAAGATATAAGAGATCTCACGATACCTTCACACCTGGCGTGTGCACGCGGCTCCAGTTTGAGAGGCGACAGTTGACATTTAGGTCAGGCAGTGTATCTCTTTGAACCAGCAGTAATATTCTGTCATTATTCTCTGAACATGTCCATTCTAAACTGAAGGATGCAGAAGTTGAAGCAAAGCTTTACCTTACCCAAATGAGGAGCAGAGATCAACATACACATCCATGAGAAGGTTGAAGGAAGGCAGCGAGGTCTGTGAACCAAAACACACAGTTTGTGTCTGACAGTGAGAGCTACAGTATGTGAGGTTTGACTCATGTCCAGTTTATATCAGCTGAAGAACAATCACACTGAAATTCTGAAGAAAAGTCAGTTTGTGCTGATGTTTCTCAGGAGAGAACAGAAAGATGCACTCAGGAACGTCTTCCACACCACAGATCATCCTGTCACTCTGAGTCTTACTGTCAGGTTCTTCTCATTCTTTGTGTCTTGTGTCACACCCATGACTAGTTAACAATATATAAACATATTACTAAATAGAGTTGAAACGATTAATCGATTCATCAAGGATTAACCGATTATTAAATCTATCGCCAACTATTTTGATAATGGATTAATTGTTTTGGAATTTTTGAAGAACAAAAGTCAGATTCCAGCTTTTTAAATGTGAATATTTTCTGGTTTCTTTGCTCCTCTCTGACAGTAAACTGAACATCTTTGGGTTGTGAGTAAAACAAGACATTCGAGGACGTCATCTTAAGCTTTTGGAAACACTGATCAACGTTTTTCACAATTTTCTGACTTTTTAAAAACAAACAGATATTAATCAATAATTGAGAAAATAATGGACTGATTAGTTGACTATTGAAATAATTGTTAGTTGCAGCTCTGTTTCTAACAAACAGCTGCAGTGGCTTCAGTTTCACTGCAGTGTTTGTAATGTTGCCTCAGGCCTGTAAGTGTAAAAGATTAACATTTCATTAAAATGTTTATTTCATATTTTCTGTCACAATTTCTCCAGTGTTTGAATTCAGTGTCATTGAAATTGGAAAAAAAATGTAATAAATAAGAGATTTAAAATGTAACTTTGATTTGAAGCTTGTCTAAAGTATACCACCTTAAAAATATGTATGTAAAAAAATGTAGTGCTCTTTAAGTGAGGTTTTATTTTGATGTAGAGTGTAACAGGTCACATGACCAGAGTTTCGGGCACACCTGTGGCTCAGAAAAAGAGCTGCATGATATCGTAAAAAAAAAGTCATATTGTGATTATTTGACTGAAATTGCAATATGCAATAGGGTTAGGGGAAGTGATTATTTTTGCATTATAATTTTAATTTTGGCTGAAAAATAAACAGTTAAAATCATGATGATGTGACATTTGTTGAGGTCTGAACCAAAAAAAACATGTTTTCTTTCATGTGGAGAACAAGACTTTTAGGTCAGGTCATCTCTGCAGCACTATAGAGCCTCATTATAATACTGTTTTCTCACATTTTTCCTTTTTCAAACTGCTACTTGGTTCTGGTTCTGTGATTTGCATACAGCTACAGATGAAAGAGCCAATGTGGCTGCAGAGGAAAAAATGTGGCCTCAAAATAACCATATTCTGCACAGTCCAAGAGGCGCACACAGTCATTTGTGATTTTTTTCATACCTGTGTACAATATTTGTTGAAGTGCCTTTGCATGGACAGTTTGATACACTTTCTGTTGCTATGGTAACGTATGTGGAGAGACATAAGTGCTTGGGCCTGTCTAATACTGGACATAAGCAATTATTAAAATAGTTGGCAATTATTTAATTAATGAATAATGAATAATTAATCCTTGCAGCTCCACCTTTACCACAGGCTTGACCTAGTTTGGAATATCCGTCATCTGTGTGAAGGGAAAATGAGCTGACAGAACCCTGAGCTGCTCCTCAGGGACTGTGGCAGTGTACAAGTACTGTTACATAATTAAAATATTACTTAATTGCAAGTAAAAGTACTGGTGCTAGAAAAATACTTCAGTAAAAGTACAAAGTATTCTTCTAAAGAACTTCTCAGAGTATTAGTTACTTTTATCAGTAGAAGCTTTCAATCAAATGTTTGTTTGTCCAAATCTTCAAAGTAAAATCTTTTTTAATCTTTTTTTTCCTTTTTTCCCTTTGTCATTTTTTAAGTTTTTAAGATTCAACAAATGGCTCCACCAGACAAAACAATGTTAAATCAGGTGCAACTACTGCTATTTTTATATTATTGATTAAATATTGATTAGTACATTCTTAATTGGTTAAATTCTTAATGTAATATGTCATGTAATGAATCATCATTCAAATCCTGCTGCTGCAGCATGACTGATTGTTCTCATTGGCCTGTTTGTGATCAGATCACCTGATTGGCTACAAAATGCAGATGAAAGGTTTGGATTAGTGCTGTCAAACGATTAAAATTTTTAATCAGATTAATCACAGGGATACTGTGGATTAATTTCGATTAATCACGATTAAATATCATTCATTTTTAATCTATATTAATCGCGTTTCATTTTGCATGAACAAACAGACTCAAGAAAGAAGGGAATATATACATAGATATGTATAATAAAGGTTAGATGTCCGCGCTGCCGGCCAATGCAATCGCACGTCCGCACTGGCGGTCATCTTGCCACAGTCAGCTGGCTCACCCATAACATTGTGTTGTGTGGTGCATACTTTTTAAATAACCATAACTTGCTCAATTTTCTACCGATTTTCAAACGGTTTGGTTTGTTATAAATGTCAGAGGTGTAGTTGTAACAACGCACTTATGGATAATTATGTCACACTTCCGGTCAAACATCCAGAATTGTAGCCACGTTAATAACGTTTGTAAGAAACCAAACCGTTTGTAAATCCGTCAAGATTTCAGCAAGATACGAGTATTTACGTTTGTGCAGATCACTCACCTTCATTCACATACCACAGACTCCGCCAGAGAGCTTGCCTGGGGTAAGATGGCCACCCGGTGATGCCGTTAGAGACTCCGCCTTAAGACATCTAGCCTTTATACATGTCTATATATATGCCACTACCGGATCAACTACCCATTTGTGCATGTGCGGCGGCATGCGCCACGGTAAGTCTACTTGGACAAGACCAGACAAGACCGTCTCTGGCCGTTGCCAGAGACGTTTCAAGGACTTTGAGTCATTCTGCGCTGCAGATGCGTTAATTGCTTTAAAATTTTTAATCAGACTAATCATGATGATGGATTAATCCGCGTTAACGCGTTAATTTTGACAGCCCTAGTTTGGATATTAATTCAAATTGTACTCAGTACTCAGCTATGATTTTAAAAGTAACTAAGTTGATCACAAGGTTAATGGATACTTGAGAACCATTGGCGTAGCCACGGGTGTGCCAGGGTGTGCCAGTGCCACCCACAGAGCCAGCTGGCACACCCAAAAAACTGAATGCATTTTTTAAATATATATATATATATATAGCTTTTCCTAACATGTTTGACTCACCAGTCGATCAATTTGTAAAAATTGCCACCAGGCGATGCGTTGCCACACCTGCACTGGGCATGTTAACTCGATCAATCAATAAAAAATTGTAATCAGGCGAAGCGGGTTGTGACGCCTGCACCTGGCAACCAACCTAATGACCTGACTGTGACCCACCGCCCAGCGAGCACTGCAGGAGCGATAAAAGTGTTAGTAGCTAGAGTGCTGCAAGCAATGAAACAGAGTTCATTGATAAATTATTTTAAAAATAATGAGAGACTTAAAGTGATACTACACTATGTGAGATTAAGCCATTTTATATGTACTCACCACTATGCCGATATGATGATAAGTGAAGGTCTTCAGTTCACCAAACAATCCTGGAGTTTTGGGAGGAACAGGGTAGCAGCCTCATCCAGTACAATGGCAGTGAATGGAGACCATGGATAAAACGTCATATATATCCTAATGGCCGCACGTGCCGAAGTCTCGCGAGGTCGACGCCATGTTTACATCTTACCGGCTACGTGCAACAGCTGACATTTCGGCTAAAAACATGGCGTAAATGGCGTCTTTTGCTGTTAATTTTTAATGTTGCGGCTTGCAGACACTTGGATTTGACCACACAAGCAGGATGGAGATATTTTGTGTTTGTTTTGTGTGCTATTTTTAACGTTTTATCCGTGGTCTCCATTCACTGCCATTGTACTGGATGAGGCTGCTACCCTGTTTCTCCTAAAACTCCAGGATTGTTTGGTGAACTGAAGATCTTCACTTATCATCACATCAGCATAGTGGTGAGTACATACAAAATGGCTTAATCTCACATAGTGTAGTATCACTTTAATAGCATCTCATTGCTCATGTTCGAAAAAGAGCTTGCAGACAAGCTGGACTCTGACGAAATAATAAACCTGTTCAAGGCCAAGCCACGCCGCCTTGCCTTGTGAAGCTGCAATCCGAAGGTGGGAAGTTCAGATGCTTAAATAATATGTACATGTGATAGTGTGAGTAAGAAATAAATAGGATAAGATAATCAGGTTTACTTATAAATATTACAGGAAATACATTTGAAAATTGTTAACAACTCATTTAAATTGCGTTAAAAACATATGTTTAAAGGTTGAAAAGTTATTATGATGTATTTCAGAAGTTGAGAATGTGTTTGATTATACAAGTTAATGCCAGCCAGTGATTTTGAATGTGTTAGTCTGAATTGATTAGTTTTGCCTGCAGGCCTGTAGGGGGAGCCCTTGCCGCTCTGCTTTAGGCAAATTATGAAACTGGCAACATTTTCCCCCTTCAGAGGGGCATTACATGCACACAGTAAAAAAAACATGTTCTATTTGTTGAGAATAAATTTGGCACACCCAGTGTTTGCTGATGCACACCCAGTGTCTTTTTTCTGGCTACGCCACTGTTGAGAACAAGTACAGACTTTAAAATCTACTCATAAAATAAGAAGTACCCCCAAAAAACTACTGAATTACAGTCGTTTGAGTATTGTAAATAAGTAACCTCCACCCCTGTCGAGTTCCGTGAATTTGATAAGCTGGGGAGGTGACCCCCCCCCCCCCCCCCCCCCCCCCCCCCCGGCGCCCCCGAAAATGATTTTGTCTTCATGTGCGCGGTGTGTCTCACTGTGTCCGTTCACATTTATGGACAGGGTTCAGTCCAGACAGTTATGATGGATGACAGTAGAGGGTAAAGTTCAGAAGTTCCAGCCTACCTGCCACCGTCAGTTCACCACCTCCAGCTGTCTCCTCACCGTCAGGATGGTGTTTGTCGCAGCGCCCCCTGCTGGTGGAGTCAGACTTCAGGTTGGATGCAGTTTAAAATCATACCGACACAAAAATAGACGTTTGATGACAGTCATTAACATTAGCATTTAGCATCTAAACAGGTTATATATCGCAGATATGTGTAATTCAACTCTTAATAGTCAAAAAGATCGTCTTCTTTATTCACTTCTTCTTCTTCCGTGGACAAACGACGTCACTTGGAATATTCATGTGTATTGAGATTTTAATTTAATCATACATTCGCAATGACATTTCTGATATTTAGAATGAACATTCTGAATATCTGCAGTAGAATTATTACAAGGAAAGACTCTTTTCAGAAATCTCTTATAGACTTACAACGATTAATTGATTATTAAATTAATCGCCAACTATTTTGATAATCTATGAATTGTTGAATTATTTTGTAATAAAACAAATATTCAATTTCTGATTGACGCTGCTCAAATGTGAATATTTTCTGGTTTCTGACAGTAAACTGGATATCTTTGGGTTTTGGACATAAAAAGACATTTGAGGACGTCATCTTGGACTTTTGAAAACACCATCAACATTTCAATCGATTAATAATTGATTAATCAAGAAAATAATTGACAGATTAATTGATGATGTGAAGTTAGTTGCAGCCCTAACCTCTTATCCAGTTGTTACTAGTTATTACTTTAATCTCAGATATCCCAAATGAAAAACTATTCCAGCTATTTTGAGTATCCAAAAATACATTACAACTAACTCTTTGTCCACATCAGCTGTGAAGAACCTCCTCTTAGAGGGAAGTGATGGGAGCGAAATCCGGACCTTCTGTGAAAAAACACCACCACCACCAAAAAAACATTTTGTGTTGATCTGTAGCTAATATGAGGTCACAACAGACAGGATAAAGAGGCTCATCGGGATATTTTACAAGGTTTGTTTTTGTTTGTTTGTTTGTTTTAATGGGACAGTTCATTCGAAAATCAAAAATACATATTTTCTCAGCAGAAAAAATATGACCTACAACAGTGGTTCTCAAGCTGGGGGGCGGGCTCATGCCTTTTCATTAAAAGTCAACTTGTGAATCCTTTTTTATCAGTTATTTCTCAATTATTGTTAATGATTGATGATAATTATGGGGTGGGGGGACCTGAACTTTTTTCAGCTTCTGAAGGGGGACGTGGCACAAAGTGGGAACCGCTGACCTACAAGAACAAAAAATGATGTGGCAAATGAAACATTAGGGAAACCATGATCCTCACTCTCCTTTTTTATTCAGAACTGACAAATGACAGGTGTCCAGGCTGCACGCTTCAGCAGGTTGATGAGCTGAATCCACTGCTGTTCACACAAGTAGTCATGGACACAGATTGTTTCACATTGTGAATAATACAGATCAACTCATGGGTTCCAGCATGTCTACTTTATAAAATTCAAGATGAACATACGTGTGACAAGATCTCAGTAGTTGTAAATTGGTTTTGTAATTCCATAACAATTCAAAACATGTACAGGACTTTTTCCTTCAAACAAAAATACTTAAAAAGGTTATTAAGTCCTCTCACATTGTTCATAAACCTCAATATATCATATATCTTCTAGCTTGTTTCTTTCTTACTTCGCTCTCCTTCCATTTGATTTCAGAACAGTCCAGCTACAGATGGTCTCTTCCTCACGAGCTGAGCTGGAGGACAGCTCTCAGTACACGTCCAGTCATGCTGTGCTGTCCTGTAGTAAATGTCCAGGACCTGCTGGTCCTCACAGTGTCTCTGTGTGAGCCTGCTGACTCTCAGTAGGGTTTCCCTCCGATAGCATTGAGCAGCTCCTGCCTCTCTGCAGCGGTGGGCATGTCAGGCCTCACTCCATCTCTCCTCCTCTGCAGCATGATGTTGTGCTGCAAACAAACAAACAAACACAAAAGGCTTTAAAAATACTTTACATATCCAGCTGCTGGCATTAGTTTCCATTATTAGTTGAAACCCTTTGAAAAGATGCATCTGTATTCACACTGGAAGCAGATGCAGCTGTGCTGGTTTGTATTAAAGGATCACTAGTCAATTTTCAATTTGTGGTTAGCAATCTGTGAAAACAACTGCATGTGTCTCTGAGAAAATAATGACAAGGATTACAGAAGTGTTACCAGTCTGACCTGAGCTCAGGTGACTCTAGTTCTTATTCAGACATGAAACCAACACGTACAATTATCATCACATTCAACACATTACAACTCAGGATATTTGTGCCTCTGTTGCTTCCATTTGGTCACTCTTTTAAAATGTGTCTCTTGTGAGTCCTACAGCTTTATGGCAGTGCAGTACCAAGCTGCTGGAGAGCTCTATGGAGGATTCCTTACTTTAATTTAGTTCTTATTAAACTGCTATTTTCTTTTGTGGATTTTCCTGTTCCCTCCTGGTTTGCCCAGTTCCCTCTGTACTGCTGAACCCATGGTGCCACTTCTGCCCCTCATCATGCAGGTGCCCTGACCAACCAGTGAGTGTCACTACTGCAGCATCAAGGATGAGAAGCCAGAGGGATGGCTGCTGGGAATGAAGGCCAGGCTCTCTGTGATGATGAGCCTGACCTCTCTGAATTGAACTCTCATCTTTTTATCATCTCTCATATACAAATACGACATGCACTGAATCTGTTTTCCCACCAGTTTCCTCAGTCTGTTCTCTTTGATGCTTCAAACACACTCACCCAGTACTTCCTACAGTTCTTGTATCTCAGGAAATAGGCTGAACACATGCTCTTATCATAGTTGTAGGCATCCAAACACTTCTGGGAGGCATCACTCTCCTGAAAAAACAGAAAGAGTTCCAACAACAGAACAGGATTAGAGACTTTACATCCCAGCTGCAGGCAGATGTTTAACACAATGCAGGATGGAAAGAGTGGCTCAGCTTACTTCAATGCAGGGGTTAATGTCCTGATTCCGAACTTTTCGTGCATTTTTATCCATTTGGATCTGTGTGCAGAGAGACAAGACAATCTAAATATACAATATAAAAATGGGTTCAGTTTTTGCAGTTTTTTTCTTAGAAGTAGTCATGTTTTGCCTCTCTTCTACAAAAATGAAAAATTATCAGTTATCCTATTGTATAATCCATGAGAAACAGGTAATTGTTGGTTAAGAGTAAGTAAAATTCATATCATGCATCCCTAATTGAAACAAATTCAGATAAATTATTAAATTATCCACGATAAGAATATGACAGGGCGGCACGATGGCGCAGTGGTTAGCGCTGCTGCCACACAGCAAGAAGGTCCTGAGTTTGAATCCCTGAGCTGGCAGGGCCTTTCTGTGTGGAGTTTGCATGTTCTCCTCGTGTCTGCGTGGGTTCTCTCTGGGTACTCTGGCTTCCTCCCACAGTCCAAAGACATGCAGAACAATAGGTTAACTGGTGACTCTAAAATTGCCCGTAGGTGTGAATGTGAGAGTGAGTGGTTGTTTGTCTCTATGTGTCAGCCCTGTGATGAACTGGCGACTTGTGCAGGGTGTACCCTGCCTCTCACCCAAAGTCAGCTGGGATAGGCTCCAACCCCCGGCGACCCTCACGGATAAGCGGTTACAGAAAATGGATGGATGGATGGAAGAATATGACGAGCAGTAGTTTTATCATTTTGTTGATAATGGAAGTAGATTATAAGGATAACTGACAAATTTTCTTAATTACTGTAGGACCAAATTGATCAACAAGAAGACATTAGTTTCAATATGTAAACAAATAATCAACGAGTGATTCTGCAGAAAAGTAATAAGCAGTTTTATTATTTATTTAAAGGAAAACCTACAAATATTTTCAGTTTTTTCGTTTTATATCTGTCGTGATGAAGTGCTGTGAGCATCTGCTCCTCGCCTCCCAGCACACTGACAGTTTATCCACTGTCCCACCCTGTCAACAGAGGACGCCAGAGCACACATCCTCCCTCCACACCACCCAAAGTCACCTGGACAGCAAATTGAAGGAGGCGGTGGGATTATAGTTCCCTGTGATTGAACCTTACATGATGACATGTGACAAACAAACTTTGTTGGATTAATTATTAATTAGCTAATATTACAGTAGACTAATATCTTATGGTTTTGGAAAAAACAAGACATTTAATCTTGGACTCTGGGAACTGGGATGGACACTTTTATTTGTGATAAAAATATGAAAAAGATATTTGTGAGAGTGAAAAGTGCAGCCAGCCTGTTAATCAAACATGGATTGTTCATGTAACAGATTTTGCTCAGCAGTAAAAAATAGAAAACCAGAGGCCCTGGTTTAAGGTGCTGATCAACAACTGAAACATCCCCAGTTTGAACCTGACCAGAGACTGACAGAGACATTTTCTGACATTTTATAAACAAAAAAACTAATTGATTAATCGAGGAAGTAATTGGTAGATTAATTGACTGTGAAAATAATTGTTAGTTGCAGCCCTGCACATTAACTCATCAATCTCTGCTCACTACATCTGAGACTTTCTTAACCTCAGCTGTGCAAAACTACAGGTTCTATCAATTTCTTTTTAAATTACAAAAAATGAAGTTATCAGTCATCTCATTGGTATTAGCCACGAGAAGCAGGTTAACTGGTGGAAAGAAAATCTATATCATATCATGCATCCTTATTATGAATAGTATATTCCATTTGTGCCATATTCTGCAAATAGATCCCCTGAATTCTTACACACTGGACCTTTAAAGCATCATACTGACTGATTCATTATCAGTTGATTAACTGCTTTTTTTTTTCTTCACTTTTTTTTTAAAGCCTTCATAATGTATTCATTAAATTAATAAATATAATGGTAAATCCCCATCTCAAGTTCCAAGAGCCCCACCGGTGGCTCTGGCAGATTCAATCCTAACAGTCATTGACGACTTTTTTCTCCTGACTCATGAACTAACTGTTTCAGCACCAGTTCACCTGAGAGAAATCATTTCTGACCACAGCCTGGATTATGCTGGGTTTTTCATTTTTAAAAGTAGAATGTACACAAGCTGACTGTTCAGTCTCAATCACAGGACATCAAATACCAACATTTTGGGGTTGGTAAAGTGTCCCAAGCAGCAGGATAGTGAGAAAATAAAAAATATACAGGCAGAAGGCTGCAGGCTCTCTGCAGATACAGACAACACCACCGCTTCCACTGGGTCAGATGTGATGATTGAAAAAAAGGATTATGTTTATTTGAATCTATACACTTTTTAGGAAAATGCTGCAAATCATGCCTTTAAGATGCCTCAAATGTTGTTATTTAACACTTGTGACAAAGATATGTACTGAGTGGAACATCGTACTTTTTAAATAGTAAACTTCAAAAATAATATCTTATCATACATGTCACCAATGATAATTTAATTTTTATGAAATCACATTTCCCTTAATTTAAC
Source organism: Lutjanus campechanus (assembly GCA_027495735.1). Taxonomy (NCBI): domain Eukaryota; kingdom Metazoa; phylum Chordata; class Actinopteri; order Lutjaniformes; family Lutjanidae; genus Lutjanus; species Lutjanus campechanus. The sequence goes on along the minus strand of JAJHUR010137148.1, from coordinate 17,831 downwards.
AGTGCACTTGTGTTACTTCAAACATCTGTCTTTTCTGTACTGCAATGACTTGTTACCCGCCAGCCAACACATACACCAACACTGATGTATCTGTGATGAGCTGCTATCACTCAGAATTTAGTTTTTCTTTCTTTTTCAGCAGCATTTCTATACAGAAAAAAACTGCTTTTTCCATTTCTGACACCACCATAACAACACATTGTTGCACAGTTTCAAAGGCAAATATTACATCATATTCATAATGCCTGCGGGAAGATACTGAAAGACATTATAGCCAACAAAGTACCAGTCAGCCAGGTCAATTTGAAGTACGGTTTTAATCTTCAACTTAGATTTACATTTTTGCTATAACTCCAGTGGTGGAAAGTAGCTGAATACATTTACTCAAGTCCTGTACTTAAGTACATTTTTGAGGTACTTGTCCTTTAGTGAGTACTTCCACTTTCTGCTACTTTGTACTTCTACTCTACTACATCTCACTTTGCTGATTCAGATGAATAATAAAAACAATAAATAGACTATGATGTATTATTAAAAAGATAAAACTGTCCTGATCATTTTGTGACATTCACAAGCCACCCAGCAGTAAATCAGCTCCACATTTATCAGCTGCAACATAAAAGCACAGATTACATTCATACATTAATGCATCCATAATTACAATCCAGTGATATATATTATTTTAAAATGGGCCGGTCTGCATAATGACTACTTTTGGTACTTGAAGTGTATTTTGACGCTAGTACTTATGTACTTCTAGTTGTAAGCAGGGCTGGGTTGGGTGATATGGCTTATAAATAATATCTTGATAACTGTAGGCTATTCTGCAATATACAGTTTTTTTCTCTGAAATAATACAGACTGAGTGTAAATTCTCAAATAGGGCTGGATGATATGGACAAGATCAAATATCACAATATTTTTGACCAATACTTTGATTTTGATCGTTATTGCCTAATTGTGCTTCAACAAAATATTAACACAATAATAACACAATATAATGACTAAGTGGGTAAAGGCAAATAATAGAACAGCTACAACAGTCTGGTGAGTTCAGGAAATGCCAATTATGCCATATCACGATATCTTATATCAAGATGACATCTAGTCTCATATCACTATACAGATATAAAATTGATAGCTGATATTGCCCAGCCCTACTTGTCACAGAATATTTCTACACCGTGGTATTATTACTTTCACTTAAGTAAAATATCTTAGTACTTCTTCCACCACTTTCACTTATCACATTGAGATTTGGTGGAATATTAATTTTTATTTATTATTTCTATTAAAATAATTCCAGTTTAGCGTGTAAAATGTATGCCGAATTGAAAACAGGCTCTCCCTTTAAGAGACATTATTTTAATTCTTGTCGCCCTTTGATATAAAGTTGATAATAAACACGTCCTACTTAAATTGCACATTTTTTAAACAGAGTTTGGCGCGACTGGGTGTCCCCTCCATATGTAACGTTGCAACATTGTAACAAATTGACCTTCATTCATGTTACCAAACAGCCAATGGGGAAACTTTGTAGCGGCTTTTCATTGAATACATGGAGACAACCTCCAGCTACACAACGTGCAGACCTACCTTTAACAAATACCAACTTTATCCAGCTGTAGGTTAATGACTTAATATCCACGCCAGTGAAGGTTATCCTGTTTTTAAAAAGAGCAAAATAACTGACGAGCCTATTCACGCATTCTGTAGCTGTTCATGCATGCTGTTTTCATTTATATATATGGAAATGTTCGCGACACTCTCGCCCTAAAAAGTTAAATAACAGCTATACACTAACATACATGTGGCTAACTAGTAAAGCTAACCTACACAAGCCAGACGTTATAACCTCCCAGTCATGCTCAGCAGTGTCGTTGCTGCAACAGCGCACCAGGAAAATCAGCCACACCGTCACCGACAACTGACAGCGACACCAGCCAATCATAACCCCTGAAAACTTACGACGTAGACTGACAATAAAACGAGCCAATAGGATTTATTGGCTGCTGTGTCGGCCTTCCTATCGTTGTAACTCGGCCTAAACCAGGTTTAAACGATTGACAGTATATCTAGCAAGTCCAAAAATTGAGTTTTATTGAAAGGGACTGTAAGTGACAGTGAAGGGAAAGTGGCAGCGCCGTACACAAATCAAAAAGCACGGGTGGGCGGGACTTGTAATGGGCGTGGCTAAGCATAGTGCGGTTGCATCGCAGCGCATACACAATGGCTGCTCGAAAGAAGGGAAAGCAAACAATTTTCAGGCCCGCCGCGTCTAGCAAAAAATATGAGAAAAAAATTATTAAAAATTCGGAAAATAGTTGAAAGTGAAGAAAAACTCAACAGAAAGGATGTTAAAGCATCCGGGGTAAGTTTGATGTAAATTAAGTAAACGGTGACTCAGTTTTTGAATTAAAATATCGGGGTTATTTAAATTATGAGAGAGGGGTGAGCTGGGGAAAAGTTTGTGTTAATCAGTACCCAGTTTGGGACCACAGAGAAAAGCAAGGCAAGGCACAAGTATTGAAATAATTAAAAATAAATTCTGTCACTGCTCATATTAGTGTCACGGTGCGTGTCCACGAACGTTAAAGACCGCAGGAAGCAGCAGAATGAAGGAAAGTTGAGTAAAGTTGAACATAGCCTCCTCACACAGTTTATTTTTTTAATATAATAACATCGGCAGTGCGGTGAGCTCCGACAGCAACAGGCGCACTTTATTATCCAGCAATAATGTCATTTCTCCTGCTGTCTGCATTCACATGTTTTACCTCATTTTCACACTTCATCATGAGCAGTGTCAACATGTCCTTATCGATTCAAGCATCTCCTTTTCCACAACGCCAAAATGCAACCATGTAGCGGCCACACTGACGTCTGGTCAGCCTGTTTCTGCTTCGGGCTGTGTGCTATATGACATTTTCAGCCCGTGCAGGTATCGATCACGGTGTCACACACATGACAGCTCGGCTCCGAGCCGCTGCGAGGCGGATAAACAACACACGGCAAGGAAATTGCTTGTCAATAAAGCAGCAAAATGGAGGGAGAAGTTAAGGCAAACTAATTAGGCAATGCTTAAGATTTGCTGGTGCAGCCTGAGTCCCCAAACTTCCAGCAGACGAGCTGTTTTACAGTGTGTTCAGTTTAGTTGCTGTGGCTGCAGGTTGCACTGTGCATTTCGGATTTACAATATAAGATCTGATCCTATAGCTGCTGCTGATATACAGTCTGTCATGTCTGTGCTGAGCGTTAAACACAAGCTGCTGCTGTCTGTGAGCTTCTTGTTTGACTTGTAGGCTGTGTGTGCTGGTGTCGGTGGTTAGAAAGCTGATATTGAAAGTTTCTGAGGGGAAGTGTGTTGTCAGTGTTGGGCTTATTTCCACCTGTCCGCCTCCATAAAACTATAGACCTAAACTTTACATGTCATATGGAAGTGGTGTGAAACTGTTGTGAGACATGGCTGTGCCTGGGAGAATCTGTTCTGTCTCTGATTCACATGTTTGCTTCACACTAGTCTTTACGTGCTGCTGAGGCTCAGAGGAAATGTTCTATATGTTTGATGCTGATTGAAGAGATTGGAGGGAATCATGTTGACATGAAGAAGCTGGGGAGGATGTTGTTTATCTGCATGTATGGCTCTATCTCACTGCTCATTAATTCTCATAGAAATCAATCCTTTTAATAGCTTGTTTTTGAATTTCTTGAAATTTAAACTGCATATAAATGTTTATGTGTTATAATAATTTCATTGTTTTGATAATGGAGCATTAAAATCAGCTGCTACTGCTGTTTTGAAGGTGGTACAATTCATGTATTACTTTTTAAAAGCTGCTTAAATGCATTTAGTTTGAAGCATTTTATTTCTTGTCCTGACTGCAGCTGTGATTAAACAAATTATTTTTTAATGTGCAATTTGATCCTGCTGTTGTGAACATGTGTTTTCAGCTAAATGACAATAACCCTAACCCCTATAAAATATCAAGCTCAATGCATTTTTGTCTTGAATACACATGAACTATATTGTTGTGACTTTTAACACTTTTGATATTAATACTGCATAAATTCCAACAAAATAATTAAATGTGTAAAAATCTGTTGATAAATGAGTATATTAACACATTAAAGTAAAAGACAAGCAGCTGATGAAAGTGAGTAAATACATGGATTGTATCATTAGTATTATTATTATCATTAAAATTATTAAAAATGATTAAAAAATAGAAAACAGTTACTTTTTACAGAGACAAAATATGAATCATACAATGCACATTAATATGTTAAAATAAAATGTTGTGTTTTTAATTAAGGGTCTGTCATGAGAATGAAATCATTTAGCTCCTTTTTTGCAAAAGAATACATGGATGTTTTTTTAATGATGTCAAAAAGTTAAGTTCTTTAAAATTTCAAACACTGATGAGTCTTAAATATTGTGAAAAAGTCAGCTGTTATCAGTCTAGTTATTTGTAGTCATTATATTAAATAATTTTAAAATGCATGAATCACTGCAGACTGATGTGATTGTAATAAACATTTATTTCATTAGCAAAAGAGTCAATTAATGCTTTAAAGTTACAGAAAATTTGAAGTTACATTTATTTCCAGTAATATAGAAATATCAGCCCTTTCCACAATCAAAATGAGGCAGAAGGAATGATGGGATATTTTTCATCTGTCACTGTGGTGCTGTTGCATGAGAAGTACTTCTTAAAATTGTGTGCCAGTACAGATTAATAAGTAGTTTTCAAATATCCCAGAATAATTACAGAACATTTCAAAGTTTGCAGCTAATAATTCTCCATGTGAGAGTTTTTAGTCTTGTTTGAATTTTAATAAGGGGATGTGTGATGGTGGATGTGTGATGTGACATCTATTTATCTGTTCTACATCTATTAATCTATTATATATTTATCTGATCTATTTATCTGTTTTTGTGTCTGCCCGCTGTGTTTATTCAACACTGTTTACTCTATTTGTGTATTATTAAATTAATTGTTTCTTTTAAATCTTGGTTGGGTTAAGGCAAGAGCTAAAATTCTATTTCTTTGTTTAAAGACAATTAATTATTTCAAGTTAACTTATTTTTATTCCTTTGTCCTTTTATTGGATCCCAGATGTCAGTTAACAGGTTTTTAGAGCAGGTTTTTCCAAACTTTTTCAGCTTGAGACCCAAAATAAAAAATTCAATGTCACCCTGGGACCCAAACTAACGAAAATACATTATGAAGCGTCATCTGCATGAATAAACTGATTAAGAACACAGCAAATTGATTTGAAATGTATATAAAAAGTATTTCTTGCATCATAAAAGTACATCAGTAATATTAAAACGTGCTGAGTGTAATGTTAAGACTCATAATCAACAGGAAGGAAGTGTTGAGCTTGTTTCAACGGCATAATGAAGGAAACTAACAGGGAAGATGGGAGCAGATCAAAATGAGGCTTCGTACTAAAATATTAGTGACGGCCCACATTTCCCATCATGCCCGGTGCTGGACTGAGTAGTTTTTTTTAACGCTTGCGGTTTTATGTTCTACTGCGCAAATGTTACTGTTTGTCAGTGGTTTATGTTGGCAGCTTAATTGTCATTTTCGTGCTGATTTACAGTTTTAAGCATCAGTGGCTTCTTCTTGAGCCCAGCTGCTTTGACGTTCATGTTCCCTGTGATGAAGTCTTTAAAGGGTTGATATTGTTGAGAAGTGCTTTCTGTCTCGCATTACGCGCTGACTATTACTACTTAAAGAAATGCGGTGTGCATTTCACTCTGCCAATAATGACCCATCTTGAGCCCTGAGCCTAAGTTTGAGAAACGCTGTTCTCGACTGAAACAAAGCTGATGGGTCAGACTGTTCAGCCTGTAGTGGAAGCTGGTTATGAGGTTTTTGTCAGAGGCATTAGACTGTATATGTGGAGGTGTGTGGCTGTAGGGGTATTACAAATCTTGTATAAAGAACCTCTGGCAGCCATTTTTGAGATATTCCCCCTGTGGCCGCAGTAGGACGGCGTGGTCAAGGATCTGTGGTGGTCTGGTGATGTGATTGCTCACATCAGTCTGTTGAAGGCATGTCGACCTACCTGCTGCAGTATGAAGCTGGGGCATATAAAAGAATTTCTATGCGATGTATCAGAATTAAAACTACAAATTATCTGTGCCATAGTGTCACATTACACAGATTACACCTGTGTGTTTTGTATTTTGTAGCCCATTTACTTCAGATTAAGAATACTTTACATTGGATCAGTTTTATCTGTAGTATTATCATACTTAACATCCTTGTGTTATTATTATTATTACATGAACCTGTGTGTGCCCATATTACCTGTATGTATACTAAATGTACAGTTCATTTTAGGGCTGCAGAATTAATTGAAATATTATTGAAATCGTAATCTGTTCAAGTGCATTATACAAATGGCTTAAGGTAAAATATGTGATAAACAGCATTGTAATGAAGTAGTGTAGTGCTGCAGCGTTGTCCTGATCCATCTTGTTCTCCAGATGTAAGATAACATTTTGTTTGCAACAGACCCCAACAAATGTCTCATCATCATGATTTTTTAAAGTGAAAATTGTGGTGCAAAAATGATCATTGTCGGGCTGTAACAATACCAAAAACGTACAATAATACCACGATAAGAAGTTTATTAAAAATAAATGTGATGTGTACAGCATTTTTATTCATTTTAACTTAAAGTGCTTCTGCTTTTCTTCTTTAATAAAAATGAACTAAAAGTAGCAGCTATGACCTAAGCATGTGCAAGAAATTGGCATGAATTGTCAATGAATGTTTGAATTATATATGTACAATTGCAAAACAAAAACAGTGTAGCAGCCCATAGCAGTGTATCATGATATATATTGTCAAGGTCTGGTACAGTATTAAGACTTTTTTTTATTACAATATTTCATATATAATTACATCCCTATTCATTCGTGAATCATATTTCAATCACAATATCTGTCATAATATGATTTATTTTCTCATATCATGCAGCTGTAGTTATTAATTCAGATGCTGCACCTCACCATACCAGCACATAACATCAGGATACAGGATGTACTATATTTGAGTTACCAATGCAGTATATTACTTTTATGAATTAATGAAATTGAAAAACACATTGGGTAACTGGCTGTTGATTTCAGAAGGTGACTGGTATTATGTGGTACAGTGTGTCAAAAGAGACACCATGTAACTGCATTCAGTACATGATATCATAATATATATTTAACAATAGCCAGTGATGTTTTTATATGAGATTAAGATTTTGGTGACTGAGGACATTTACTGCAGAATGGCTCCATAATCACTTTTTCACCACGTTCACAAAACTCGCACAACATAGTTCCACAGCAGCCACACTGAGGCTGCCCAAAGACGTGTCAGCAGATATTTTTTGTTTACCTGTCCTGTGAGCACAGGCATCAACCGATGCTGATTTGCACTTTAATCGCGCCTGAAAAGTTGAGCCCTTTGACTCCTGAAGCTGACAAAATAATGTTTACTCTCATTAGCATATTCCAGCCCAAACTGATTAAAGCCTGACCCTTTTCTTCACAAGCTTCCCTCTATGTACCAAACAGTAGTAGTTTTCACTGACAGGGACAATACATGCAGGGAACTGGAATTGGCAAACTAAATTGGGGAGAAAAATTAAATTGAATAAATAAATAATATAGTATAACCCAAACCCGATGTTAGCCTGTGAAATATGTGAGAAATAAGGCCCGGCCCGACCCAACCCGAACTCATCAGGTCCCATCGGGTCCGGGCGCAGATCTCAAGCTCTAATGCTGATTATCTCAGATAATGGCAGACCAATTAAATGCCTATTACTTCATTATGCTGTTTACTGTATATTTGCACATATAAGAACACATACAGTAAGTATGGTTCTAGTTTTATTTCCATTTGTATGGGTTTTGATTTTAGTTTGTCATATGTAGGGTTTTACTGTACTTGTTTATTTACCATCGTGAACATCCTTTTTCCATCTGTCAGTCAGTCACAGCCAGCGCTGCACACTGTGCTCTTTTACATGCTGAATGCATTTTCTCTACATCTTGAGCAGCCATAGCTTTGCATTCAGTTTAATGTAAATGGATCCACCACAGTTATCATGACTCACTGCAGCACACACTATAGCAGGCTGTGTGGTGACATGCTGCTCTTTATGGGAGTTGATGTTATTATAATGAAAACTGTCCTTTTACTGAATTACTTTGAGATTTCATCAGTGAATACATTTTTTAACGGAAATGTGCACCAACTACAGAATAATTTTGAAAAAGCTAAATCAAGACTTTTAACTCCTCACTCTCCAATCAGGTTTATTATGAACATAGCAAGAAGGTCAATAAAGCAGTCTGCAGTCAATGAAAGACTATTGATTATGATTTTAACTAGGGCTGCAACTAATGATTATTTCCATAGCTGATTAATCGGTTAATTATTTTCTCAATTAATCAACTGTTTGTTTTAAAATGTCATAGGATGGTGAAAAAGTCAATCAGTGTCTCCCAGAGCTGACCAAAGATGACATCTTAACATGTCTTCTTTTACTCACAACCCAAAGATATTCAGTTTACTGATGGATAGGAGTAAAGAAACCGAAAAAATATTCAGGGAGGCGGACGTTTAGCTCAGTTGGTAGAGCGTCCGCCCCATGAATGAAGGCTGTTAGTCCTCTGCAGTGGCCGCTGGTTTGACTCCCGCCTGCGGCCCTTTACTGCGTGTCATTCCCCCCTCTCTTCACCCCCTTTCTTGTCTATCTTCAGCTGTACTATGAATAAAGGCACAAAAGCCCAAAAACATAACTTAAAAAAAAAAAAAAAAAAAA
>JAJHUR010137147.1:22800-39526 GCA_027495735.1 Lutjanus campechanus | reverse complement strand
CTCTACCTCTGAGCCACAACCTCTGAACCACAGCCATACCAGTTCATCTTCTAAAGTAGGCGACACAGTAAGGATCTAGTTTTTAGAGGTCCAAAGCAGAGAGTACATTTGTGATGATTACAGTTGAATGGGGTAGGGAAGTACAGGCAGCTTGGTTGAATTTGGCACTGATGTTGAAGGCACTTAGAAATATGAGAACATTCAGTTTCCTTTGTGGCATGAGCTGATGCTTTAAAGCACAGTCATGCAATCACCAATGAATTGCAGGTTCACACTCTACAAACCTTCCCTTTAGCAATCCTAGTTGTAGATACATAAAAAAAACATCTCCTTTGCACCACTGAACTATTAAACTGGCTGCCTCTGTTTGATTTGGGAGTTGATCAGAAATGAACCTAAACTCCAAAATATACAGTTCATTATACTATCTGCTTTGTGTAAAATAGAAAGGGGACGTATTTAAGTTAAAACTGTAATTTAATATTGACTTTTGAGTCACCAGATGAGTGAAACTTTGAGAAGGTCAGGCTGTGCGAAATTATGAGCCTTCCGTTTTCCTCTCTGCTAAAAACACGTCAAAGCAAGAAAAAAAAGGGCTGTTTTAATGCCATTTCTCCTGTGCATTATAGCAGTCTGTGTGTTTCAGGGAGTTCTTTTAAGCTTCATGTCAGCTCGTGAAACCAGTGTGGTGCATGTCTCCACCAGCTCAAATCACCAAATGAAGGGACTCTACAGTCTTCTTGTATTGTCTTCTTCAGGTTATGACCAACAAAACATACAGCACAGATTTGTTTCAGTATTAATCGATATGCGTCCATGTGTTGGAAACATGTACCTGTAGGAGGATTTGAGACCTTCACTGAGTCTTTCAGGTGTTATTAGTTATTTAATCCTCCTTTTGTGTTTTGATATGAAAAGCTTTATGAAAGTAGAACAGAAGTGAAAGCTCTCCCTATCCTTCTCCCTCCCTTGCTCCGCTCCTTCTGACAGAGGATTAAAGAGCTTGTCCTCTATACAGCAGCCGATGTGTTTTCTCCATCTAAATCTCAGCCGGTCTGCTCATCATCCTTTTTTTTCCCTCTCTGACTCTTTTCATACTCTCCTTCTTCTCTTTCCCCTGCCAATCTTCTTGTCACCTGTATCTTCTGTTTTTTATTATGTGTAATTTAATGTGATGTATTGTTTTTAAAACCAACCTGTGAGGCCGAAGGCAAATTTCCACATTTGTGGACAAAATGATTATTATTATTATTATTATTATTATTATTATTATTATTATATAGTCGACATGTTCACATAAAAAGTTTGACATCTCAGAAACGCTGTCCATCAACTTTGACTGTGTTTGTGCATGAAGCATCATTGACATAAAAATACAGTCTCTTCCCCTCGTCCTGCCAGTCTCATGCATGTTGCATCCTGTCAACTCAGATAACAATCTGCCCATCAAGTGCAATACTTGATCAGCAGTGTCAGGCATGGCAACTTCATTGTCTTTCCCAGTGCTTACGGTCATAGGTGATACATGTTTCAGTAACAGTTTCAAAAAGGAAAGTAGCAACATGTGAAGGAGGTACCAAATGCCGCATCTATATTGGCACAGTTACAGTCAAACGGTAGAAACACCTTTGCTTTCTGCAAATTTATGATGACACAAACCATTATTTTGTCATAAAATTAGGTATTTTCTAATTATTTTTGTTGCAAAAGGACTCCCACATACTGTCTAACTTGCAATATATCATTTATTAGCACAGTAACGTTGCAAATAATTAATATATTGCAAGTTAGACAGTGTGCAGGAGTCCTTTTGCAACTGTTTTGGTCTACCCTCTCCAACGCACCTGTCTTATCTAATAGATGTGCAGTGTTTCCTTTGTTCTTAATTTTTTTTTTGTTAAAAGGTAAAGTAAGGCTATAGTATTTTTTCTTTCTTCACTTTGCCATGTATGTCCAAGTTCATTGTTAACTGTTGTACTCTTTGGTAGCATTAGCTGATTCTGGTACTGATATCCTTCCCAGAATAAAGTTACTTTCTTTCTGTAATTACACATTTTTTGCCACACTTGTTTTGGCTATCCATGTCTTTTGTCTTTTATGAAGCTGTCCAAGTCCAACATACTGTAAATACTATAGACATGCACTGACATGTATGAAACCAGTATATGTAGTCTGAAGGACAGTTGGTAGAAAGCTTTCAGGAATCAGTAACCCTCAATCCTTGTAAATCCCTGATTCTGATCAATTAAAAATCTCTCAGATTCTGGACCAGTTCTGGATATGCATCTCCATTTCTGTGTCCCATACTGTTTTGTAGAGTTGTTGTAAGAAATCAGCATACGCGCATGCACCAGTCATGCAGCGACTTAAGAATGCCACGGTGAATCACTTAGGTACTTTGCCAGTGAGAACACAGTCAAAGACTGCCTAACATTATTGTTTAGTCTGGATTTGGGCCACCTTGGTTACTCCACTTATTTTTTCTTCTCTCTCTCTTTTCATTTTTCTTACTTGCTTATTTTACACACACGTGCGATAACTGTCATGCACACCTGAGGCTCTCTGTGTTCACACAAAGCTTGACGTCCTATCAGGCTCTTTATCCCCCACAAATACACATGCACACACTTCTCACAAACACCTGTGATCTTCTCTGCAAGTTGCCTCAAAGCGTAGCTCCACTCTCACCGTCTCTTACACACACTGACACAAACACAAACACACACACACACACACACACTCCCCCTGTACTCCAGCTACATCCACCTGGTACACCAAACCTACTTCTGTTTGTCACGCTTTCTCTTCTAACAGCAGCCATTAACATTGGCTCGGTTTCATCCATGTGTTTGTGTGTGCGCAGCTTTACTCATGTGTGTCAGAGTGTGTGCAGGTGAAGCCCAGCTGCTGTGATGTGAAATATATCTTCACTTAGTAGCTGCAAACACACTCCTCCTCCACCTCCTCCTCCTCCTCCTCCTCCTCCTCCTCCTCCTCCTCCTCCAGGTAGACATTTTATCAGATCATTTATTTAAAACAGATGGTCGTGGGGTACACTTACAGACATACTGAGTATACTGTAACTCAGTAAGAAGATCTAAAGTACCCAGACTCTTAATCATTTGTTCAAGTGCAAATATGACTCATGTTTAAAGGGACAGTTCACTCCAAAATCAAAAACAGATATTTTTCCCACTTACGTGTAGTGCAATTTAACCATCTAGATCATTTTGGTGTGAGTTTTGAAGATATTGGCTGTAGAGGTGTCTGTATAATTGAACTAGCTCACACTCAGGTTGTGGTGCTTCAAACTCCAAAAAAGTACATTTGAAAAACTCAACAGCAGTGTCTCTTTCCAGAAATCATGACCCAGTTACTCAAGATAATCCACAGACCTTGTTGCGAGAAGTTTCATGCAGGGACTATTTTCTTTATACTAAACTACACCCACCAACCGTCTCACAACGCAGAAGTGAGCATGTACCTACTCATGGACGAGACGCTCGTGCTCAGGAGAGCGCAGGATGTTAACATCAATGGCGACTTCTTTGGCTGAGTTGTAACATTAGCACCACTGAGATAGCTAGCACGGTGACACAGTTGGTAGAAAGACAATAGTTCCTACATGAAATTGCTCACAACAAGGTTTGTGGATTATGTTGAGTAACTGGGTCATGATTTCTGGAAAGAGACATTGCTGTTGAGTTTTTCAAATGTATTTTTTAGTGCTCTGAGCACCACAAGCCGAGTGCCATCTAGTTCCATTATATTCAAGAGAAGGCAGACATGTATAAATAGCACTACAGGCAAAAGGAAAAATATGTATTTTTGACTTCGGGGTTGTTTTTTTTAAGCACCTAGACGTAATGAAGGATGCACTCAGCTTGATATCGGTGTGTGTTTGTGTGTGTGTGTGTGTGTGTGTGTGTGTGTGTGTCTAGTACAGATTGTTGTGGTACACTGCAGTGTGGATCCAGAAGGGCAAACGCATGTCGGGTGCAGCAGTCTATTAATAACAGGAATTACTGTTCAGACTCCTTGCAACGGAATTTTCTGCTGACAGCAAAATGGCCACTCGAGGACAGGATGGAGGGAGTGTTGTGTGTGTGGGAGAGACAGACTGAAAGACAAGGGCAGAGATAATGCTTTCATTTACATGCGTTAATGGTGAAAGTCGATAAGGTATGAGCAGGAGTGTAATGCAGCCAGAATTTTTATGGAGGCACCAATTGCACTGTAACAAGTCCTCATTGTAAATCAATAGAGCACACAGGTGATAGTGCACTGTCACTACCACCAGCTGGACGATCACTGCATTTTTAATGACATATATTGTGGTGTGTGTGTGTGTGTGTTTGTGTACATGAGGAAAGCACCTGCTCACAAATTGGACTTTTTTTCTGGATACATTGTCTCTTAGAGACAAAGCAGCACACAACATTTGCAGCACAGCATCATCATGGTTGTGCTCTGCAGGGGAAAAGTGCCATTACGACAGTATATGTGAAAAATTTCTTGGTTTTGCTGGCCCACAGATTTGCTGCTCTTCTGGGTAAACAGAAGTACTGAGGAATATGATTACTGTGGTGTGATCTGTTTATTAGAAATGATAAAGAATCAACATGCTCAGCTTCACTGTGTAGCTGGTGCCAAGTGAAAATTGTCTGCAGGGCAGCTCTCCAGTTAAATGATTTATTAATATATACATCTTTCATTTGCAGAGCCGCTGTTCTGATGTATTTTTGATATTAGGATGGAAATCAGCAGAAATAAATAGATATTTTTGCTCAGTTTATCAGATTTTACAGTACATGTTTAATTAGATTTTTCTTTGTAAAAAAAAATCGTAATTTGCTTTCACTGTAGCATTTGTTGTCATAGTTATACAGAGGTGACAGAATTTATTCTGACTAGCAACTCTGCATGCAACAGGCCTGTTGTTATACTGTTACTTATTCTGGATTTTGTGAGTCTCAGAGGAAAATGCAGACATCACACCACTTGAGCGATCCAGGCTCTGCTGTTATCTGACTGGCTGTCCTCCATGTTTGTTGTTGAAACACTGACATCACATCTGTCATGTTTGGGGGATCTGAGATAAAACCCTAGAAATCCAAAGTGAATAGGCAGAGAGGGGGATTTACAGCACAATTCAAACCACCCACAAAAGTGGCTTAAGGTTGTCCTGAAAATCATGGACATCATATGTCTTTTTATATGACTTCAAAAAAATATATCTGATGTCCAAATATCAGATTCAACCTCACCTTGAATGCATCTTGAAATCAATGCCTACACAGATTACAGGTTTAAAAGCTGTTGTTCTTCCAGGGGTAGTTCAGATTTTTGAGGTGAGCTTACTGTATATGAGGTACTTAATCAGTGTATTACCTACTACCTCCCTAGTGGATGTTGATTGGCTTTCCCCCAGTTGAAACCAGAATAAGTGATATTTGGCTTATTTAACAGCAGTTTCCCATTAGAGAAAGCTGTCTGACGGCTAGGTAAAGCGATGAAAATAGTGTACACTTAAATTAATATTGATATTTTTAAGTGGCTAAAATACATTTAGCTGCTGACCCTGTCCACATCAGTACATTGCTTAGTTTCCATGTTGGTATTCCTCTCTGCGTCTCTGGGGGCTTGTCGACTGCCATCCACTGTAGGTAATCCACTATTGATCAATACATATTTCATACAGTCCCACTAAAAATAATCTGAACTATCCCTTAAATCTCAGACAGCTTTTAAAAAAGAAACCAGAGCAGCTAAAAACAGAGAACAAAAGGCATGTTTAGAAAAAAAAACATTCCACAATTTCCAATCAAATCTCATTTTGCCATTGCCAAGGAAACCTGATGAGGAGATTGTAAAACTGACCCCTGAGAAACCAGCACAGGCTCTGCCTTGTTTAAAGAAAAAGTTTTACTTTTGGAATTTCGCAGCAGCTCCTTCATATGCAGCATAACATGAAAGAGTGTGTTCCCTCATTATGAGGCTGCTTCTGGTTGATGAGGGACGAAAAGAAAATTTGAGAATAAAATGTAAATGTAAGGGAGGCAGGGTGAGACATTTGTAGTAATCTTCTTTTCCTCCCATTTTCTACAGCTGCTGTTTCCTGTATGTGTCTCCCCAGGACTCAGCCTAATCTGTCACAAGCAAAGAAATTAATTATAGCATGCTTTTGAAAGCTTATTAAACTTGTGCTCTTCACTCTCCCCCCGCCTTTTCTCTTTGTCCTTTTCCTTTTACTTCTCCTTGTTTTTTCTTCCTCTATTTGATCCCTCTATCATTCTTTTACCCTTTTCTTTCCAACTTGCCTCCTTTTTCTGACTTCCTTTTCTATTTCTGCCCATTTCAACATCACCACTTGCACTATTCCTTTTTATCATCTTTCTCTTTCTGCCCATTTTTTGCTATCTCCTAACTTTCTTCCACGAGCATTCCTCTTTCCTTTTTCCTTCCACCTGCTCTCATCTTTTCTTATTCCTCATCTGTTCTTCCTTTCCTTTCCTCCTTCCTTCTCTCTTTGTCTCCTCCAGGCCATTGATAAGTACTGCAGGGTGAGCGGAGGTTTCTCAGGAGTGAAGGACGTCTACTCCTCCAACCCAACCTACGACGACGTACAGCAGAGCTTCTTCCTGGCTGAGACACTCAAGTAAGCAACTATTGGGTTGATTAACTGGCTTGATCTATGAATCATCAGTACATTTATTGATTAATTAATCATTTTTGTGATTATTACAGTAACTCATTGGGTGGGTGGTGGGTTTGCTAATTTAAAGGACCTGTCAGCACAAAATGATTGCCAGTACTTGAAGTAAAATTACTTCCACCTGCAAAAAGCAAGCCTCAAACGCAAAATCTACTGGGTTTAATGCTTAAGTCTTAAGTCCTGGTTGATTTGGCTGATACTGTGAACACTGGTGGTTACAGCAAGTGTGGTTTAATACCACACCGAACACTCACTGAGCAGCTAGTTTGTCAGAAATACAATGGAAAAGCAGCTGATGTATCTGTTTAAACAAATAACTCGATAATAATTGACCTAATAATTGACCTTTTTCCATCAGGACATGAGCAGCCACCATCTGATTTCATGCTGCACACAGCACAAGTAGATACACAGTGAGAGGAGCTGCTCATGTTGCTGAGGAGCTGAAGGTGTGCAGGCTGTCACTTGCAGCTCTTCATCTAACAGCTCACTGTGGCCTCCTGACTGTTCTGTACTCCCTGTAATTCTACTGCATCAGAAATACTTAGAAACATAATGAAGCCTCTGTCATGCTCAAATAGTCCAACGCAGACTACAACAACGTTTTAAATTATTTAAATTGAAAACCTACAATATGGTTGAATTAAAATGTGCGTTATGAGTCATATTACTGGCTATTTTATGTTTACCTTCAGTTCTTTTTTTTTCACATTTTCATAGTGGTTATTATAGAGTCAGTCACCTGACAACAGATCCCTCACTTTCTGTGCCAGTGTTGCATATCAACATTAATATTCTAAGGGCAGGATTTAAAGTTAAAGGAATAGTTTGGATTATTCAAAGTGGGGTTGTATGAGGTACTTACAGAAAATGCATTACCAACAGTAGATGACAGACAGCACATCCCCAGTTTGGACAAGCAGTGACGAGTTTTGGTCCAGGAAGCTAAGCGAAGTACTGCTGTGGACAGGGTCAACAACAAAGGCATTTTAACCACTTAAAAAAAGTCCATCTGACCACAAACCCCTGTGTTCTGTGAGGTAAAATCACTGATTTCAGCTATGATGTCTGGTAGGTTTGTAGAGAGCGCTATTTGCCTTATATGATGACTTCAAATAATCTGCACTATCCCTCTAAAACACCAGCAGCTGTTGTTATTTCCTACCATTTCTATTTCTTGCCACAAAGTATTTTAAAGGCTGATTAATGTAAAGGGCAGCTCTAATGTCTCAGTTTTGGAGATATCATCATCACTGATGGATGGAGGGAGAAGAGGCTCTGAATGCAGAATTTGACCCAGAGGGTTAAGTGAAGCCTAATGTGGCTCTCTGATTCCCTCTGCTGGCAGCTCTTTGAATGTTATCACCTCCTGGCAATACTGTACATGTAAACTGACCCGATATAATTCAGTTTACAGTTGTTACTGTCAGTCAAACTGTGTGACACAACAAAGATAATCATGAAACAGAGCAAACTGGGGCTTATTAGCTGCTTTGTCCAACTTTTTTTTCAACAGTAAGCTACTTATGTGACCATTTTTAACTTAAATGTGTCTCAAATTAACACCCAAAAAGACCCAAATGCCAATAAAATTTAGTCTTTGGAGTGTAATTCGTTAAAGGTCACCCGCCACACTGTGCTGGTAACTTTCTGAGACGATGGCATTTGAATGCTTCAGTGTTACGCAGCCTTTGCTGTGTATCTGTTCTCAGTCTTTGTCTCTGCTGGCTGTGAGCCAATCACATCAAAGCAATACAGCAACTCTGTGTCAGACAGGCTGCTGATTGGCTGCCAGTCACACTGAAAAGCATCCATTTTTCTGTTGATCTACTGTGTGGATGGTGAGATAGATTTAATCATTTAATGATAATTGTTAAAATGTGAAATTTCATTACAGCAGTTTGTGTTTTGTCACACTCATTTAAATGTTAATTTGATTTTCTACAGAGTTACAAACCAAGTGAGCATGTTTTAAATTAAAGCTCGAAATCTTTTCAAAGTTTTCATTCACAAAATGCACACACAAAAATTTACACAAACAGGTATATATTTTGAAAATTATTTCATCAGGTAAAGTTTAAATGTGTAGAAAACTTGATTTAGATTTTAAACAGATGTCTGATTTATTAGCATTATTATTATTGTTTATTGACTTGCATAACCATTTAGTTGTATAGATATTATGAAGCATTTGAAGATATTACATCACAATAAGAAAAAATATCAATGTAGGCACAGGTGAACCATTTCAATACTAACTTAAAGAATACTCATCATTACGCTTTGATTTTTTACACTGAACCAAAAAAACCAAAACAATCCTGCCCCACTGTGTGATTTTGGAAAGAAAGAGAAAAAAATTGTGACGTAACACAGCAGCGTCGTATGTCGGCTCCTCCATTTTACACAGACGTCAATTTGGTTCCATTACTACATCCGCTGCCCATTTAATAGTGAGGCGAGGTGAGGCGGAATAATGGCGCAACATTCCTGCCTTGAACAGGCTGTGTAAAATGAGCTTCATGGTGGTGCCAACATATCGACTCTCATTTGCCACCACAGCATATGTGCTTTACTGTAATATATCTGCACGAACCATTTGTGGTTTTGTGTAGCCGTGATGTCATTCACTTCTTTCTTCTCCTTCACCTTCCTTACCCAATCCCTCTCATCCTCACTCCTTTTTGCCCCCTCCCCACACACATCCCTCCCTCCACCCACCCCCACCCCCCTACACCCCAGGTATCTGTATCTGTTGTTCTCCAGCGACGACCTGATGCCATTGGAGAGTTGGGTCTTCAACACGGAGGCTCACCCACTTCCTGTCCTCCACCTGGGCAACATTACCCTGCCTGGCAGCGAGCCGGCTCAGCGGTAGACAGACAGGCCCTCCTCCTCCACCACAGCACCAGGGGGCGCCACCTGTCTGCCTTCCTGCCTGCCTGCCCAAAAACCCACCCACCAACACTGGACAAACTTACATTCAGCTCTATGGACTCTCAACCGCTTTTGGACTGCAGACTTAAACCAGAGGAGATGGAGAGAGAGCCTCCCGCACAGACCACTGCAGCCTAGAGAGGACTCAGGCGTTTAGTCTGCCTCTCTTCTTCTGCGTTTTACACTTTGACTCTCTCTGTCTTCTCTGCTTAAATCAGAAAGACGGTGGGTTTGCTGCTCAGCCTCATGACTGGCTTGAATTGACTCTTTTCTCTGAAGGACCGAGCTCCAAAATCAGAGGCTTGATTTAGTTTTTTGTTATTATTTTTAGTGTTTATTTGAGATTTGACCAAACTTTCCTCCCAGAGAGACTCAAGCTGAGGCACTGAGATTGCATATGGGGATTTGTGAAGGATCAGCTTGACACTGCAATGATGGAAGTGTCATTTTTCCAAGCAGACAGACTTGAGGACTTTACAGGGTCTGTTGATAGGATGTGCTTTTTTTTTCTTTTCTTTTTTGACAAATCATTAATGGGGACACAGGGTTGAATCAAAGCCCTCCGCATCTCCCTGACCTGACCCCTCCCCATTCCGCTTCCTGTTTAATCTTCATCCGATGAGCTTTGACCTGGAACTGTTAGCAGCTCGTCACATCATCAGCGTGAGGGCGGGTTGTGGCAACAGTCTCCTCCTCTAATCCTCCGTTTTTTCAGAGAAGTGGACCATTGTAAGAGGAACAGTAATTACACAGGGACAGCAGCAGGCCTCCCAATCTTCACCGCTCCACACCTCGACATCTTTCCAGCTTCTCTTCCAGTCAGAGATGTCACCGGGCCACAACTTCCCCCCCCCAAAACATTCTGCTGCTACTTGTTTGGATGCTGCTTATTTCAAAATCCTTCTCCACATTTTTCAGATCAAACCATCACATAGTTTCTTCCCAGCTTGTCCACCCTTTCATCCCACCATTTCATAAATCACTCCAAAATCATTTTCAGGTCATACATTGTGAGGCTAGAACCCGACCATGCTAACGTATGAATGTGTGTAAATGTGTGTGTGTGTGTGTGTTGTTTTTAAAATAACCTCTGCTGTAAATCATTTATTTGTGCACTTTGTATGGGAAGACTATGAAGAAGACGAAGGTAGAGGTTTAGCACTGAAAGAGCTGAATAAATGAAGACTTTCCTGTGTCCCCCTGCTGAGACTCGTGCCACATTTTCTCTGTTCAACCCCATATCACCAGTTGGACCACCTGTCTCTAAGTTGCATGAACTCATCATTATTTTAAAATTCTCCATCATTCATCATCACCTTTCTTATTTCCTGACTTTATCTTTATTTTTCACACCTCCTCCTCTCTCCTCCATTTTTGCCTCTACCTCTCCTGTCCAGAATAAAAAGTATACAAATCTGAGGCCTTTAGTCTCGGGGTTCTCACATGACTCTGAAACGTCTGGTTAAGTATGAACCTTGAAGCGTAATTCTGGTATTTTGCAACTTGGACACGTTTTTGTGTCTAAATGACTAATGAGGACAACAATTTTTAAAGGTGGTCCAGAATTGGGGGGGGGGGGGGGGGGGCGGTACTGCAGCCAGCAGAAGTGAGCTACTAAATAAGTAAAATATGTCCAATAAAAGTTCTTGTTTTTGCCACTGACAGGCTCAGATTTGAAGTGTCTGACAACAATTTGGGAAGAATCCCTACAGAGGGAGCCTTTTTTAAAGAGTAAATTAAGTTTGACCAGAAACAGCTGTTCTGTTGATCTCAGCAAACTAACCAGAACTCCCTTGACAAAATTAGAAATTTAACATCATCGTTGCCATCTTCATTCAAACTCAACAGAAACAAAATAAAAATAAAACTAATGAGCATTTCTGGTTTGGTTGAAATTTATCTCCCAATATTTTCACATCTAATGTCGCGAGTTAATGGTTCATTTCAATCAAACCAGAGTTGGTTTACAGTTTTGCAAAGGGAGTTTGGTTAGTATGGCGAGAGCATTAAATCATCTGTTTCTGAGTAAACTAAATATTATCTATTTTCTTTTTTTCTTTTAAGAAAGGCATATCTCAGTAGCAATACTTTCTATAGTGTTGTCTGCCAATTACAAGAATCTGAGCCTGTCAGTGGCAAAAACAAGCACTGTACCAGTTTCAATAATTGTCCTCGTCACTTACTTAGACACAAAAACATGGGGAAAATAGCTTGAAAAATATTGAAGTGGCCCTTCAACTACATAATGTCCGACTTTTGGATGTTATCTTAATTAATTTCCCTTTCTTGGGAATCTCAGAACTATTTTGGATAAAAATGTGTAAACATTGTTTTTAACTTTAGATAAGTTTCATTCACCTGTCAATTTACAGTATAAAGCAACAGATCCTTTGTGTTAATTGTTTAGTGAACAATCTTGACTAGCTACTGTACATTGATTAGACCCTTTTCATCATATTGTCCAACTGCAAAATGCTGACATCATATCATGAATCAAACATCAGAATCTTATTATCTATGAAGAAATTGAGGTCTGGAAAAAAGTCAGAAATTCTAAATAAGGTATAGCTACAGTTAGAATTTCTCTTCTTTGTAAGGGTTTGTAAGATATTTTACTTGCTACTTATGGTGCGATTTATCAAGAGCTTGGCCTTGTTGAAAGAAGTCAGAGGCACCTCACACCACCCTGTCTGCTCACTTACCAGCATGGTTCTCGCTCCAGACACAACTCTCTCTCTCTGTTACATCCAGCAGCGCGAGGGATTTACTGCTCGAGTTGCTGACATAACAGAGACTACAGTCTGTTTAAAAAATATATCATTTTAGCAAACAACCGAAACAACTCGACTCTGAATCTCAACTCAAGTTGACCTGCTGTACCAAGCATTTATGCTAAGACTCTCTGGGCAAGATTTTAATGCTAAAATCAGTTATATCAAACAAAGTGGGGCTGCAGAAGAAAGAAAGCATCTCATTCCTGTTGACCTAGAGATTGCGGATTCAGTCCAAACCCCATTTTAAGGTCAAAATGTATCAAATTTATATCAAAACTATTAATGAACATCATTCTACCCCTAGAATATGGGAATATACTCCATATATGCTCCAGTAGCACAAGAGTCACCTGCTCTGTCTGTTTTATGTTTAAGTTAGAAATAAAAATTCAGTGTGGATTTAAAGGTCCAGTGTGGATTTACATGAGTTTATTGGCAGAATATGGCAAAAATGAAATTGAAAATTCAGAAGTGTTTTCATTTGTGTATTTGCTGCCTCAAAACGGGGTTGTCTTTACCATGTTCACAAGAAGAGTCCATGTGAATGCCCCCCCTCCTCTGGTTTTAATGACCTCATAAAAATGGGAAATTTTCAGAAAGCTCTAAGTTCACAAGTCATGTACATGACTTATTGTCATGTACACATTACCGAACCTGTCGTAACCATGAGTTCACAGGTTCCCTTCAGAGTTTGTTCGTTCGAGGATTTCATTACTTTAGAATGACCAGGTTATATCAAGAGAGGGTGTGAGTCCTCTTCCACGATGTTAGCCATGTTCCACTGCTATGTTTCTACAGTAGCCAAGAATGGACAACAAACGCTGACTCTAGATACTGACTTTCACGTCTTTTTTTCTCATACATGACTGGAACAGAAAAGGAAGACGTGGTGTTTGAGATCTGCAAGCTCACCACTAGATGCCTCTTTAAAATATGACAGCAGCATCAGACACATAACAATCATTGTAGACACTGTACAGAAATAACAGTCGTGATCTCCAAAAATATGATTTTGATTGAACTGCAAGAAATGTTAATAACCAGCAGGGAGATAAAATGTCAGTGAGGAGGTAACCGAATGTTCAGTGAAGGCAAATAATAGATTCATGAAACCAACCAGTGTACAGAGAACATCATGACATCTTTCCTGGTCTAACAAGTGAGAACTGCTGACGTTAAAGAATCTAATATTGTAACAATTGTTAACTTCTGGAAGTCAAACTTTCATCATAAAATTAGTGAAAACTTTTAAGCTTTGTTTTGCTGCTGTTCAAAACTACATCCTCCATTAGCCCAATGCTTTTCTTTTTTTTTTCTTTCTTTTTTTTTCTCGTCCGTTTGATTCACCATCTTTGATTTTTTTTTTCTTTTTTTTTTTTGGTTTTTAAGAAAAAAGGTCACATTGTTCATAAAAATACAGACAATAGGCTTAATGATGGGCTCATTAAACTTGTACTGTGTGTTTCTGACATTTTCTGTGAGCTCATTAATAAGCCTGTTGGATACCAGTTTGTGTGATATGAAACAAACTGCGTATCAACTGACTGGTTTAGCCAAAGACAGGAAACTGAGCAGGGGTCACTACTAAAGATGATTTTCATGCAGGCATAAAGTGAAGGAATTGCACTAAACCAGGAAGTTTTCTTGTTTGTGCATGTCTGTGTCTGACTGATTCTTTTCAAGCCTTATTGTCAAATGTGACGCCGCTGTGCTCTTTCACGCTTTTTGTTTTCTAATACATCATTATGATATGAATTCTTGTTATTGTTTTTGTTTGCACAAACATCGTCTGTCCTCCAACATGCAGATAGATTCAGAGCTGTGATGGAATAAAAACAAAGTTGACAGCAGAGTTAACACCAGGCTACAAGAGCAAAAGATCACTGCTCAGAGCATCAAAATGACAGAAAAAGCCTTTTCTCATTTACTGTCCAGTAGGGTTGAGCGATTTGTTAAAATTTTCCACCCGGCCATCGTCAGCCCATCGTCCCACAAGCACAGAAATTACCCAAAAAACAAACAACCGCTGATGGCCAGTCACTGATATATTCGTCCAATCATCCTACCTGTCCAGCCAGACATCTGAAAGGTTCTCTAAAAGCATATCAATATGCTGACTTACTAACAGCTTACTATATCCCCTCATGTCCTGACAAGAGTTGCCCCTGCTCTGCAGTAGGTCAGCTGTTGTAGGTGACGATTACCATCACTGACTGTAGAAAAAGAAATAGGCATTAAATGTAATGAAGAACCACATACCGCCAATAGGAACGCAAAGTGACGTAAGCTGGCCAGCAGTTGGTATAGCAACATCATTTATAAACAGACTTCATTATCAACCCATTTGGCCATGTTTTGTTTCAGTTTTTTAAGGCTACGAGCTGTTGCTTACACAACTGTTTTACACATGCTATTAAATATGGCTGTGCTGCTGCTGTATTTGGTTTGTGTTCAACCAGTTAACATACACTGGCATCAATGAAGTAGGAGATTTTAAAAAAATCCCCAAGAACTACGACCGTTACCAGGTCCTCCAACTGTTCTTCTGAAAAATTTCCTCCGATCCAAAAACATCTAATGTTGCTCGTCTTGGTCACACTCTTTGGCGACTCATACTGATGCATAATGTACACTTTAGCATCTGTCGGAGACACTCGCCAAATCCCCTTTTTGAAACATTGTTGACATTGGTGAAACGGTCACAGCTTCGTGAGGTTTAGGCACCAAAACTACTTGGTTAGGTTAAGGAAAAGATCATGGTTTGGGTTAAAATAAGGATGTCACATACTTCACAACGTACATAACGTTAGATAAAGTTAATGTTTGGTTTCACACGGGACACGAACACAGGTCTCGTGTGTGAAAGTCCTGTTTGTTTGACCCATTCATCCACCCCACCCTCTCTTCATATGGACTTTCTTTCACTTTATACTACATCACCTGACATGAATGGGTTAACATAAGTTAATTGAAAACCTGTTGTGTCTGGTACCTTGTGAATTTGTATCATTGACATATATAGAGTGAACATCAGAGCTCCCCAAAAGTGAAGCCAAAGCATCACAACCGCCCCCTAATGGCTGGCTGCAGTTTAAGTCATAAATCCTGTGTCCCCAGTGTTAATAGGTTGGACATGGACCAAACTAAAACATTTAAGTAAATGTCAAATAAATTTTTAGATGGTTTCTGTCATTTTATGCTGTTTTTATCAGGCTGATGTTTGTTCTAGTGTTCATTTTTCTCATCAGTTTTGTTTTAATTAGTTATTTGACGCTTTAAAACCGAGTTTTAATGCCATGAGTGGCAGCTGAGCCCTGCTCTTGACTGAGTCGACCAAATGTATGGATGGGAACTTAAAAGCGCTGCGCAGCACGAGATGGCAGCACTCATATCTGGGATATTTTGGCTTCAGTTTTATATGTTGGGAGGAACTGAAGACACGGCGTCCATCTTTATTTATGTCAGTGGTCTGTGTAAGATGTCGATGGGCATGACAAAATATTGGTACTTGACAACCCAAGAATGAAATGGTGCTGGTATAGAAACACGCCTTGCTGGTTTTGGTCTGTTACATGGGATTACATGACAATAATATCAAATAAGGAAATTTTAAAAAAACAGAGAAAATTATTTCTGCCTTATATTTTAAACATGTTTAGAAAATGTTGTCGCCTGATTTCAGAAATATGTACATCCTGATTTGACAAACCACATAGTGGTTACAGACATTTTAGAAAAGTGTCTTAATATCAAAATGTTAGTTGGGTTTAAGTAGGCAAAACAGCTTTGACCCAAACTTTTGGCCAATTTAATCAGTTTACCTCTCACTACACTCCTCTACAGCATCGATCAAGAGATTTCTCTTCAGTCCCTCACTGAACACATTTTATCCCCTCCATGCTTTTCTCTCCATCATCCCTTCATCATCATCATCATCATCATCATCATCATCATCATCATCATCATCATCCTGTCTTTCATCTTTCACTCTGGTGGCAGTCATCCTACAGTCCATTGATGCAGTGCAGTCTTGGCTCTCAGCCTCTGTCCCCACAATCTCTGACATCAAGCTGACATCACCTATTTCTGATAGGGAGGAAGCCCAGGCGAAAACCTGGACGGCCATCGAGTCGCTGGGAGCGACGTTGATTTTGAAAATTGAGTGTTCTGTATTTGTATTTTTACTGAACTAAAAAAATACAATTAAAGTATCTGTAAATATGTTTAAAACTGAGACACAAATTCAATAAAGATGTTATTAAAAGTGATCAGAAGTGAAGAGTGAACTCCGTGTTTTTTT